>PVHY01001328.1:0-66496 GCA_004024945.1 Uropsilus gracilis
TATCATTCTTTAAGATTTTTTTCTCCTCCAAGTCAGATTCTCCCCCACAAAGTTGTTTTTTTTTTTCAACTATATTAGCTTTTGAATTTGTTGGTCTTCTGTTCTTCATTTTAATCCTTTTTATCTTTATTACTTTCAGAGAAAAGTCTGAAAAAAGAAAGTGATTAATTAATGTAATTTTTAGAAAATATCCAAATTTCTCAGTGCAAACAAAACCAAACAGAGCTCTTTTTATAGCTCAGGCCCTGGTTTAGGTTTTCACAAAAGCACAGAAGCTTAAGTTTGTAGAGGGCAGGGTAGTAGGTCACAACTATACCATCTCATCTCCATTGACTTGCCAGATGGAAAATTCTGAATCGTAACTGCTTGTTCCACTAGGTATGTCTAAGAGCTCTGGTTTCTTCATATTCCTAGGGTGAATGGTAGAACATGATCATAAATAGAAGAAAGAACTTTGTGGGGAAGAGATAAAGTTTAGGAAATTTCCATTCACCTGTTTTTCCTTTAACTCCTTAGGTTTATACACAACATAATTAAGTGTTAAGAACTCTTTGCCTGCATTCACTTCATTAACCAATAATCTACATCTGTTAAGAACTAGGCACTAGGGTTTAGGTGCTAAGGACACCATACTGAACAACTTTGGGGTTCAATTTATAAATTGTGAAGGGAGAAGGGTAGCATGGAAAATGCTGTTATAGAGCATTCATGGGAGTGTTAGGAAGAAACCAGATATGAGACTGAGAAAAATCTCTCCAGAAGAGTGCCCTAATAGGGCAAGGAGCTTTAAGAGCTGAAAAGAGAGTTGGACAAAGGAGGGCAATGGGTGGATAATCAGAGGACATGCCTGAACGTTGAAAGCTAGAGGTAGCTTCCTTTAAAGAAGTTCAAGAAATCCTTTGCAACCGAAACAAATGGTAAAAAATGAAAGTGGAAAAGTGGAACAGTAGGAAATACAGTTAAAGACACAGAATGGGGCCTGTAGCTAAAAGGGCCTGTGTGCTGAATTTTAACTTTATCCTCAAAACCATGGGAAACTCTTCAGAGGCTTTAAGTGGAAAATAAAAGATAAGTTTTACTTTTAGAAAGATCTCTTTGCATGTAGTGTTGAGGGCATTTAGGAAGGTTAGGTAGATTATAGGGAACTAGTTAGGAGACTATTGCATTAATACCTGCTAGAGTGATGAGAGTTTGGATTTCAGCAGTGATAGTGGCTATAGAAATGAAATTGAAGGAAGATAGAATGGGAGGGACTGATACAAGAGATAATAAGAAGACATGAGGAAACCTGATGACTAATTGAGTGCAAGAGATGAGTGACAATGGGAGTAGAGAAAGATTCCCAGGTGTATAGCTTAGATATTTGGAGATTTGATAATGCCTCTTACTGAGAGAAAAACCAGAATTGGAAGAGAAAGATGTTTCAGATTGGGACATGTTGAATATCTGTGAGATATTCAAGAATGGATATCTGGATTAGTGATGATTTTGGCTGAAAGTAAAGATTTCAAAGACACCTGGATGAAAACAGTAGCTGAAAACCTAGGTTGGTGAAGTGACTTAAGGAGGGTGATAAGTTCAAAAGACAAATTTAGCAAACCATTAAAGGAAGTGGAATATATCATATATTCACTATGATAAAGCAGAAGGAAAGCATAAAACACCAATTTAGGGATACCTGTTATTTTCTTGTCAATGGCCAAGGATCTTTATATACCTTATTTCTTTCAATCTTACCTCAACCTTGGAAAGTCGATGTTCTCAAATGGAAAACTATAAATTCTGAGTAATTAAGTAACTTCACTAGAGTATGTTCAACCTCTGCATTCAGGTGAAACCTAGACTTAAATCCACTGTCCAATAGCTATGAGATGTGTGTATAGACTTAATCTCTGAGTCTCGATTTCCTTGTCCACATATTAGAACTAAAATAGAACCTCCATCTGAGGATTGAAGTGAAGATTAGTTGAGATAGCATAGGTAAAATACCTGGCACAGAGAACTCAATATCTGATAGTTATTTTACTTATTAATAATTAATATTTAACTTGAGTGATTACTGTCTCTTCTTTGCTCTTTGGTCCAAACATGGAGACCAACTTCTTTCTTTAAGTTCTCAGTTCACAACTGAGACCTGAGTCAGGCTCAGGTCTGATAAGCCTTTATGAAGACTTGGCCAGATGGGAATGAACATAGAGAATAACATGAAGGCAGATAATCCAACATTGTACCACTTCATCTTCAGATTCCTTACAGGGATGCTGTCTACCTGCCTGGGAGAGTCCATATCAGCAAGAAGCATCCTCAGCAGGCTACATATCTTGAAGTTCAATGAGAGTATGACCCCATTGGGAATAAGTTGTTATCACTCTAATCCATAATTGACCGTCCAAAATCCTGTGACTTGCCTGAGGGACTGTTCCTTCCAGATGATTGGTATGGGGGATGCCTACTTTGTTCAGAGAAGGTCAACTCTACCTTTAGGAGTGTGAATTTACACCTTGATTTTAGTAATAGAACCTTGTTACAGCACAATAAAATAAGTCCAACATTCATATAAAGGTAACGTATTTTTCACCATTCTAAAACAGATGAAACTTCTTGTAATAACTCATCTTAATCTTTCAAGACCCTTATATCTTTTTCTACTCAAAAGTCACTCCAAAAAGTGAGTTTGAAAAAGGCCAGAAACTATTGTTCAAGTACAACAACAAGACTTATAGCAAAAGGGACCTACCACACTGAAAGTAAGAGAAATTTTTTTGTCTACATAATTGAGAAAGAACCACAAATTTATGTTTTCAAAATTAAAGATGTAAGTAGATATAAACACGAATAAATTATTGGTTAGTGTTCACTCATGTGTTTTTAATCTTATAATATGATTAGGTATTTCAAAGTATAGAGACTTTTGATCATGACAATTCATAATGGCAGTTCTTTTATTTGTTTCTTCACACTTGTTTCAAGGAATGTAGAGACATATTTTGCCCTAGGGCTTCAGTCTGTTTACCTCCAAGGTGAGAATTCTATGAAGATTTTTTGAGAGGTAGGCACAGAGCTTTATTAAACAAGAGCTTCCAAGTCATAGCTCAATTTACTGATTTTAAAAGATCCCTCCATTAACCACTTTCAATTAATAATCAGCTGTAAAACATAACAAACTTGAACTGTATTTCATCAAACCAGACATTAATTTCTCATGGAAAATTAAATTTTAATAACATCTATGAGGCTGGCATAGGTCCTCTTCCCACCTATCCTGATCCCTGTGCAATGTTAAAAACAAAAAACAAACAAACAAAAAAACCAACTGAGGATGGTTGTGGACAGGGTGGTATGGGATATGCTGGATAATACCTTGTCAGTCAGATCTCTTCACTACTGAATTTATCAGCAGCTTTAACTATTAATGATTATTATGAAGTTTCAGAGGCATTTGACTAAAAAATTCTTTTTGCATCAGAGAATCTAAAAAGACTTTCATATCATGGGTTGTGCCTCAAAGAAAACTATGATTTACCATTACTTTCTGGTGTTTACTGGAGCAGCATACTTCATTGGAGAAAGTCATTTGAATGCTCTCATTGAAATCACATTTATCTCCTTCAGTGAGTCTGTTACCACCTCTCTTTCTCCCTTAATGACAGGAAAATTTCTATTTATTTGGATAGAAACTAGCATTTATCAGGATCATAATTAATTTTATTTTTTCCTTTGTCTCCCATCCTAGATTAGTACAATGTTTACAAATATTTATTGAATAACTATCACATGAGTAAGTATTGGAAGAAATTAAATATAGTCAGATGAATTTCTTGATTGTAGTTATGCCTCACTCTTCCTCATAAGACCTCAGGTTGTACAAAGATAAAAAGGACACCACCACTGCTATTGACACACCTACTAGGCAAACACCTATACCTTATTCTTTTGTCCAGGCAACCTTAATCATTACCAAAGAGCTCCTGTGAGTGGAACCATGCTGTATAATTCCATTGGATTGTTTCCATAAGGTTTTAGCTCATGAGAGAAAACATGACTAGGGAAAAGGAATCCTTAATTATGTCTTAAAAATATGATCAAAAGCAACATTTAAGAAAAGTGTTTCCAGGGAAGAGCTAAGGATGACACCCGGTTTATAATAATTCGTTTTCCCAAACTTCAGAACATGTGATCAAAGCTGATATACATTATCTCAGGCTTGGTACCAGGGTGACTCAATTTTTTTTCTTACTTTTTTGGAAGTTATTATTTAGATGAATAAATAGGTGAGGAAGAGCCAAACTTGGACCAGCCAGGTGTAGACATTACTGAGACCTGCTGCCCAGTCAGTAAAAATTCCTTTTCTAAAAAATTTAAATGAAGAAGCTGTGGCCTTTGGCAGTTTGAAATACTATAATGCAATTCAGGTCCTTAATCAAGATAGAGGCATAACATGTTAGAACTTGCAAGGGGAGGACAATGGAACCTTATTAAATGCGGAGGAAGTTGCAAACAGATTGGTTATTAAGCAAATCACTGTGATACAAGTACTCTTGACAGCATGTGCTGCATACTGGAATCCCTCACTTAATCTGGGCCAGGGATTTAAAAGATTCTTACCTAGTAAATCTTCAGCTCTAACCAGTTAAGCCTCCTTCCTGCCATACCACCAAAGGAGGAAATAAAACTGTGAAGCTTGTAATTCCTTCTCTTTCCTCCCACCAAGGTATGCTAACACTGATTCATTGGTAATTGCTGGTGGATCACCAAGGATGACTGAAAAGTTGCTAAATTCTCTGGTGTATTTAGATGAGAAAGATGAACACTTCTTAGTTTGGAATCTAAATAAAAGAATAGTAATTTGTTTTTCTGAAGACCCCATGGTGGGTGAAACATTTTATAAAGTTCAACTCAAACATCTCATATCTTTATTCAAGAGGAGTTTTCTCTCCCTCCTCTCCCCCTCCCCCCAACTTTTAGCTTAGAGAAAGGAGAGGGCAAACAGGACCAATCACTGAAAGGCACAACTAGGTAGATTTTTGGCTGAATTAAAACTTCACATTCAGAATTAACTAACAGTGGAAGCTGTAACTTCCCCAAACTGACTGTTCTTTTTGTTAGTAATACTACTTGAGGAACGGATAAAACATTCCTAAAGTTCCTCCCAATCCAAAGACATTACTATTTTTAAGCATAATGAAGACCACAACTTTACAAATATGCTAGCTGTTCTGATGAACAAACCCACGTCCAATCAGCTGTGGCCCAGCCTTCAATAAGCAATGTCCCTTCATTGATTCTAAGAGCCTCAGAGGGAGTTGGGCGGAAATGTAGAAAAGACAAATACCTCCTGAACAACTAAACATGTTGAACTATCTTCACTGTCTTATTTTTATACAACAATCAAATTAAAAGTTGATCCTCTGTTTCTAGATGGAGAAACTATGCTGAAGCAAATACACTTTGGTCACCATAACTATTAAAGAAGAATATCAATTGAAAATCATATTACTAAACAAAACAAGTTTCCACTGTTGTTTATAATAGTCTTCTAATAAAGGCATAAAAATAAATTTCTTAATCTGATGTTTGCCAACTTCTTCCTTAGGTGACAGGTATTATCAAAAAATAAAAGTTTTAAAAAATAAATTTAAATTGGCTCCTAAATAGTCTAGGCATAGATCAAATTCTTTTGGTCTTTAGACCTAGACCAATAATATACATGATTTAACCCTATCAATTTTACCTTTTTTGTTTTTTAACATCTATACCCATTATATGCCATTGTGCTAGACACTATCATGAAATTTGTATTTAGATAAATAATCCTAAAACAGTGAGTGAGCAGAGACATATAAATTACTAGTTAGAAAGGCTTCAGAAAATTTCTAGAGCTCAATAGTGCAAGTAATAGTAATTACAATAATGATAAAAATCTAGAGTTCATACTGTAGTTTATCTCTTTCAAAACACTTTCAAGTTCCTTTATTCACTTTTTTCCTACACTTCACTGTTTTTTAATATAGCTTTATGAAGATATAATTTATAAACTATAACTATTGCTGATTTTTAATTTATATAAATGGTAAGAGATAAGAAAAATTGATCACACACATACACATACAAAGGAGATACAGGGAAAGATGGGATTATCAAGCCTGGAAACTAAATTTGGTTCAATGAATATCAAGAGTACTGATCCCAGCTTTTGAAAGAGGATGGGAAAGATTAAGAGTCTAGGCAAGTTAATTTGGAAACAAGCCAGGTTCACATATAAAAGCTAAAAAAACTGTCCGAAAGGATAAGTAATTTAAGAAGGTGGCCAAAGAAACCTTGCTGCACAAGGAGTAAAGATTAATCAAAATAGACCAATGACTGAAGTTGAACTTAAAGGGGAAAATAACTTGTATATATTCTTGTGGTATAAAACAAAGACAAGTGACAGATAGCCTAATAAGTAAAGATCCATGCTGTGTTTAGGCCCTCTGTTTTGATTCTAATCTAAAGTGGATGATTCACCAGTAAAACCACATTGAAAAAATGTTGTTAGTTAAATGTACACCAAATTATCTATTTTATAAACCAAACATATCTATAGAACCCAATTAACACTTTTAGAAGATCATATGTAAAAATAAAATGGTTTTATTATATTTGAAGTTAAAATAGAACCTCTTAAATTTCACCAACTGCAAATGTAGCTACAATCATGTTGCAGATAAGCAGATTATTTGGTATTCATTTTTAATGTTACAAAACTTAAACATACTGAGTGAATTTTTCACACCAGAACTTTACTTCATTTATCCTTTAGAAAATGAGATTCCTGTTTTTGCTCAAAGTGGATTTGAGTCACAATTAATTCAGGGCACTTTACTGTAATTAGAACACAATAAATAAAGGAAGCAAATATTATTATCCTACAAAATTATTCTGCATAATACATCTGTACATATATATTATACAAAATATAATTAAAAAATATCAAGCTGCTTTGCATTTTGCCACTTTGAATTACCAATACAAGATATATTCACTTTTCAGTCAAATTACTCTTTTTATGTTATTTATTCCATATATTTACTCCAAAGTACTTTTGTTAAATCTGGTTGAATGAAAGTATATATATAAATTAATTTAGTTATAATTATGATTTCATAAATTACCAAAATTCCAGTGATTTGTTCATATTTAAAAACTAGTTTACTTTATTGACATTTTAAAAGTTACATACTCTTACTAAAAAGAGAAATTTTAAACTGTGTTCATAGAGGTACTTTGATTTTTAATACATCTAAATGCATAACCAATATTTCTTAACCTTTTTGAATCACAGAAGTTTCTGAAAATCTGATGAAAGCTATAGCTTCCTCTTCCAAAAACATGCACAAGAAATTTTGCTTACAATTTCACAGTTTATGGATTCTCTGAAGTCTGCCTATGGAGCCACTAGAGGTCCGAGAACTCTAGGTTAAGAACTTCTGCAATAAGCTCACATTTTGCTTTGGCAAGATGAAAAGCTTACCATTAGAAAATATGATTGTTTTAAGTTTTCATTTTTTTAGGGGCATGTTTCTGAAAAGAATCATTAAAAAAATCTTACTCCCTAAAAATCTTTGGTTCAGTTATCCCTCCTGTTTAGCCTTAAAATGAGGACCAATTTCCTTTGGGTCAAACCCCAAACTCTTAGTGTCTTGACTTTCTAAATGCTTGACAACTATAGACACTTTAATGAAATCCAAATGGGTGAAATTCAACACTTCATTCTGATCCTCTTTACAGATGTTCTTAATAAGGACACTGAAGAAGTCCTCAGAAGCCTCGTTTCACACATTGGCCAAGGGAAGAAAGAATTCATTGGAAAATGAAGATAATAAGTAATTCTGGAGTGTTCTTGTGCCAGTCAATATCAAGCACTTACAACATAAACCTCTAATCAGCTTTGTAGTGAAGTATGTCCTACACAGAGGTAAAGCCTGCTGATAGACTCCTGAGTAGCAAGAAGATTAGTCTACGCTATCTTCTAATGTGGAATATTTAAATTCTGCTCAGAATATTTTTTCCCCATCAGGATATCTATACTTTTTTTAATGAAACATATTGTTTAAATGAAGACAAGACAAAGAAGTTGAAACACTCTCCTCTGACTATCACAATATTAAAACAATTATTTTAACAGACAAAAACAAAGACATTTACTTTAAAAGAAACTTTGCTAGAGTTTTATAAATAAAAAAAAGATGGCATGACACCATTGGAGCAGATTAGATCACCGTAATCATTCTGTTCTACTGCTCACTCTACTTGCCAACAGTGGATAAAAGCTCACCTGAAATCTGCCTTCAAAGCTCTGAATAGAATAGTTGCAGTCTGGGAAATTATTTCCCTAAGCATTCTTTGAGAACATCTGGAGTGAAGGGTTTGCACACTTGAACACAAAATCTCACATTAATTTAACAATATATGCTAAAAATATACTTTTAGCAATGAATTTGCAACTTTGATGAAGAGAAAATACTCAGTTTGTCTGGCAAGACACTAGTGCTAGGGGCCCTTTTCTCACAATCATAAAATTGTGTTGGTTTTATGGGAATGTACAAAATTGAAGCATATTAACCTTCAAGGAAGATCAGCAAGAAAGGTGCTCAAGATTTTGCAGTAGATTAGACAGAGCTCTGAATTCTGATCCAGAGTCTGTCATTCTTTATTTCTTACAGAGCCTTGGGTGATTTATTTCACCTCAGTATTACTCTCCCATTTATTTCTTTCCTCACCCATGAAGTGAAGATAATGTTGACTTACCTAGTAAGAAAGTTGTGCAAATGTAATATCATGCTCAAAACATTACAATAATTTTAATGTTTAGCTAAGTTTTAGTGTCTGGTAAGTTTGTACTTTTGCCTTCTATATTAAATCAGAGATGGTTACAAACCAAGTGAGAGACCATCAGTGTGTTTGTGCCTAGCACAGTCAACAATTCCAATTAAGTTAGGGAGTAACTGGGAAGAAACCAAAGGAGTGGTAAGGCAGGGGGGAAAGGGAAAATTCTCAAGGCTTGTACCTTGAGAAATACCTCTCTGTGCCTGGTTTCCTCATCCTTTCGTGAAATAAAACCCTCTGAGTGTCCTTGTAAATATGTTTATGCATATTTACACATTTTGCTTGACCCATTCCAGTAGAATATTAGCTTCAAGGTATACAGACCTTTCTCTGGTATACTTTCCTATCTCTAGTATCACAGAATAGACCCTTACTAAATATCCAGCAGTAGATGGTGTCTAAAGTCCCTTTCATCTCTAAAATCTGTTCTTTTTTGAAATGAAGAATCTTAGTGAAAATTTCCAAGCACACACAAGGTGTCAAGACTATTACGTCACCTCTGCATGCCTTACTCCATTTTATCAAGTCTTAACAATTTCTTTATGTCCTTCAAGTATTTTTTAAAGAAACAGCATGGTCTCTAGTTTCTTTCCTCTTTCCCTCAAAGATAACTATTATCTTGAATTTAGTGTTTATTATTGCTAAGCACATCTTTTATTTTACTATAGCTGTATAAAGTACATGTCATATCTCCAAATTTTACATGAATGATTTTTTTCTTGTCATTCTACAACTTTTCCTTGCATACATTATATTCTTGAGAATAATCCACACTGATACATGCTATACTAATGAATTTTAATTACTAGATGGTATAGTATTATGCAAATACTTATTATTTTCTTTATCCACTCTCCTCTTAGTGGACATTTATCTTCTTTTAAGTTTTTCACTACTTTAAGCAATTTTAAACAATATTCTGGCCTATGTCACTTTCTACAGATATGCTTGAGTTTCTTGAGTGGAATCACTAATTAAAGGAATATGTATCACTTCAATTACATTAGTTTAGGCTACAGTACCTGAATCACTCATCTACATTTCTATGGAAGTAGCTAGTCAAGTTATCTCATTTTCTCTTTTGGCCTTGCAGGAAATGAAGTGTTAATTAAATTGATGATAGCATTGCCTTTCCACTTCTAACATTTTCTATCTCTAAAGAGGAATGGGGCAGAATCCTAATAGAAGTCAAGAAGAGTAACAAAATAAGTAGTTCTCAGATGGATCTAGATCAGAAACACATAAAAACAGGGCCATGTCCTGTCATCACATTATATTTGCAACACAGTCTGTCAATATGTGATGTTGCAAAAACATGGTGTCACATGGTAAATATTGCAGAGGCCTGTAAATAAGTCCTTCCTGTGGCTGATGACCCAGTTCACAAGTACAATAATTTTTAGGGTAAAGAAATACTGACTTTAATAAGCTAACAACCAAACCAAAGTACACAACTGGGGGGGTGCAGGGTGGGGGAAGAGGAGGGATTGGTCAGGGAGAGAAGGAGGTAGGTGATCCCTGGTGAATACAAAGGTGTGAAATACATATATTTAAAAAAAATTTTTAATCTTAAAAAAAAGAATTACTGACTTTTTAAGATCACAACAAAATAGTGAAATATGCTCAATTTTGACTCTTATTAACAACTAAACTACCATTTCAGTGTTTTTCTTAAATAGGTAAAGTATCAGGTTGACTTGATGTTCCAAGTACTGAATCTTACGTAATTCATTTAACCTTGAATTTCAGATCATCTATTTGGAAAGGAAGATTGGAAAAAGTTTCTAGGTCTCTACAATTAAACAGCTATTATATTTCAATAGATATTTCACTTTAATAAGAGTTTAAATATATTAAGAATATGAGAGCATTTTTATTTTCTACTTAGTGTGGTTTCATTTCCTATATTAATAAAAGATGTAGGGCATGAACAGTACAGTTTCATTGGGAAGTTTACCTTAGTGAAAAAGACAGGAGCTATTACATTCTGTCTTGTCAATGATCCATAGATAATGGGTCACCAGGGGATTTAAGAACTGTATCTTTCAGTTCTTGCCAGGGAGGTATATCAGTGTGCACTCATGTGAACCATAATATGACACACCTTGAAGAATCTTCAAAACCCTCAGGCACTCAGCTGCTGTCATGAAGATAGGGGACTAAAGGTTGTCAGTTAGGGGTGGCGTTTTGCAAGTAATTTCAGTAACAGAATGATTCTACTATTTCCCCATGTTAAATTCTAATGAAAAGAGTTAATCCTCAAGTTTAAAGTTTTACAGGGTTTCTTCCCCATTTCTCCTAAGCAAGATTTATTTACAATGATGGGAAAATAGAATGTATATGTTGTCTTATTGTTAAGTGAGGGGAAAAAGCAAGGTACAAAACATTATGATCCTATTGGTATATGTGTTTTAAAGGATGTGCTTATATTTGCATCTCTATAGCAAAATGTCTAGATAGACCAAAAATGGTAGTGTGCAATTAAATTAAGAGGGCCATTAGTGGAGGAGAGAAAAATGAGTTTTTGTATAGTTTTATATTGTTTAAATTAAAAAAATAAGCATATTATCTTTATCACCTAAAAAAAAAATACATTTATTTTTCAGTTTAAAAACATTACCTTTAATCAACAGTCATCTAAAGAGGCTCTAAAATTTCAAGACTTTTTGGAAAACAAATGACGTGTCACTTTCAAGAAGAAATTATTTGATACATCCACCTTTCTTTTTACTGAGTTAATAAAAATTTTATGGGAGAGAAGTGTGATTTCTTGGTATTTTCTAGCTTTTGTGATTGTCAACAGTGCTACCTAACAATGCATTACTGTTTATTTCAGTGAGAAGTTTAAATCTTAAAGCTAGAGAGGATGTAAACCTTATAAATTGTTTAGTGCAAATTCTGACTTTGTAGATGAGAAACTGGGTCCTAAAAGAAACTAAATGTCTTGTGCACCTACATTTCAGAGATTAGAAAATTTAAATACATCTTCTGACTTTATATGTCCATGGCCCTTTTAATCACAAAATGGTCTCCTACTCTGAAATTTTAATGTAATTATAACATAAACGACTTAAAACAACTTATATTCATTCTGATCTGAAAGCCAGTACACAGCCATATGACAATATGTAAAGCACTGTTCAAAGCAAATTAAAGTTCTTCATATGGAAACTGAAGGAATAGTCATTTGGAGATAATATTTCAAATTACAAATCAAAAACAGAATCAACTTTACCTCTGTGATTTTTTTCATCTTAATGAATTATTACCTTCTCTTACTGTTGCCTCTTTAAAATAGTGAGTGGATTAAAAGAACAAAGAACAGCAACACAAAACATCAAAGTCAAGTATGTCTATTAATGTGAAAAGGAAAAAACTGAGTCTGGGGACAGAAACAGGTAGAGAGATCATGGAAAAGCAGTAAGAACCAAGGCAGAGGAAATTTGAGGACTTCAAGGACAGTGGGTAAATAAGTAAAGAAAAGTGGGTTGAGATTTGTTTTATGTTTATTACGGTAGGCACACAGTAAATGCCTGATGGATAAGATAAAGGGAATGATGGTGTCAAAGGCTAACGCAGAAGTTCTTAGTCTCTAATGCACATAAGAACTACCTGAACTGTTTGAAATACAGAGTCCTGAGTTCTTTTCACCAGAAATTCCAGTTCACCCACTGATTTCAGAAGGGTCTAGAAATAAGTATCCTTGAAAATCCTAATGTTCACACCTGGAGGAACACTGAGCTATAGTTAGTGAAACTCTTAAAGGAAAAAGTGATTACAGAAGTTAGAAGAGATTTTAAAATAAGGTGTTGAACAGAAATAGAAAGGAAACTAGAAAAGTAAAGATATAAGAAGAAGAAGCATAAGGGTGTATATGGAAAGGTCATATACGAGAAGAGGAAAACAAAGACTGGTCAGAGGCAATGAAGGAAGATGAAAACAATGAAAATGTTGAGAAAATTTAGGCTTTGTCTTTAATTCTAAAAATAATACTTCTTTTTCTTTCTTTGTAAAAGTAACACATGTTCATTTGAAAATAAGGAAAGGAAAAGGAAATTTATTAGTCATGAGTAATGAGTAGTTATTAACATTTAGGTATATTTTCTGCTAGTCTTTATTTCTGTTTAATTTTGAGGAGTTTTGTTTGGTTATATCGTTTGACTACTACTGTGTATGCTGTTTAATATCCTGCTTTTAAAAGATAAGCATCTTCTTACATAAAGTTTCTTCATTTTCAACATCTGCTTAATATTCACAATAATTCTTTCCTCCTTGCTAACAGAACTCAGATTTTTTTTCAGACAATCAGGGGTTTCAGGGAAGGAAGCCTGTATTTCCATGCACAGAAGGTGAATTTTACTTAGTTTAAGTCTATCATGTTATATTTCTATTCCCCTTTTCAGTGACTGGCTGAAAAGGAAGCAAATGGTCCAATTCTGGCCAATAAACTATGAGGGCAAGTCTACACATTGGATTATGGAAGTGATTCAATGTACTTAAAACAATGATACAAGAAAGGCATAGCCCCTTCTTTTGCCAATGGAATATATCTGAGAAGAAAGCACTAAAGCTGGTGGTTGGATTGGTTGCAGCCATCTTGTGGTCATGAAGAGACCTGGTTTACACACTAAAGGTGGAAGAAGAAAATAGTAGGAAGGACTGAACTAGGGATGATCTTGTCACTCCAATTGCTCATTCATCCCAGGACCCAATTTTGAGAAGTCTTTATCTATAAGAAAACAGCCCCTTTTGTTTAAACTCCTGCCACTCTGGTTTTCTGTTTCCTGTCGTGGAAAGCACACTTACAGGTATAGCGTTATAGGTTAACATTTTTCTCTTGTAGACTATTTGTGTTATTTACAGGTTTTCACTATCAGTTTTTGCCCCAAATCATTTTATGGAAAATTACATAGCTTAAGAAATAAGGTAATTTGTGTCGGGGGGAAAAAACCCCAACAAGCAATAAAGAAAAGAAACAGGAACAAACTTGAAATATCTCAGGTAATCAAAGCTGAATCATTCTGAATCTCCACTCCCTTTATTATAATTGCTGCCAGCACAGGTAGTTATCAGTGGTAAGTTACATGTCAGAAAGGAAAACTGGGCTACAGTAACATACTAATAAAGATGAACACTAATGATCTTTCAGAATACTAAGCCATTCCTGTTTACAATGTGCAACATAATTTTATCAACTTTTCCTCTCTTTAATATCAGAATATTAAAATTGCTTAGATGAAAAGAAAAATAGTCCATTATGCTATAATAAGTTATTATAACCTCAACTTATATTTAAGTCAATACTACACTGTGTTTAATAAAAATGGATCTAGTTTATCATGTTACTAATAGACAACACCTAATACTTCCCAAGTACCCCTCCAGAATCAAATTTAGAAAAAGATACCCTATTGAACATTGTTTAAATGAAGAGGTTCAAATGTCTGTGTTAACATCTGACAGAATGAACAGTAGAAGCTCCTAGCAGCTGTCTCTGATTTAATCACTGGTAGTAGTGCAGACTACTTATAATTTGAGATTTTGGATTTGTTTACTTTTAAAATAATTAGTTGTTTTAGAGTCAAATTTTACAGTGATCTCCTCATGTAATTTTACTTTATAATAGATTATAATATAATTCCATTTTTAGAAAGTATTTTTAAAATCCCACACTTAGATTTCAAAATGAGATTAAAGTCACACTGTTGGCCATGAAGTTGTTCAGCACTGCGGTTATAACTGGTGGTATTTCCCATTCCTGGTCTCTGGCCAGGAGCATTGATTCATGAGTTGACTATGGTAGAGGGTATAAGGAAAACACAGGCTAATCTAAAACTCAAATAATGACTCGTCTTTAAACCAGAAACCAAACCAAACCTCAGGAGATTAATTTCATAAGATACAAGATATCATTTTCCCTGTGATGGCTCATAAATTTGTTTCACGTAAGATTCATTTCCTGCATACTCAGACATTTGGGAGAAGAAAACAAAATTCAGAATTTGGAGAGGAACTTGCTATTAAAATGTTCACCTGAGAACATAAAGAGTGTGGAGGCCAGATTCTTTCTAAGTTTGAAAGAACACTGGAATTAAGAATCCAGATTGAGGGAAATGGTAGTCCCAATATAAATTTTTTAATTTATCTAAGTAGTTAAAACTTTGAAAATATAGGCCGGGCATGGTGGCACATGCCTTTAAGTGGCAGCCTAGGAAACCACAGCCCAGGCCAGGGATCATGGTTCGAGTCCCACCGGGGGCACATAGGGAGACCTAGTCCCAAAAAAATAGCTGGGTGTGGTAGCATGCGCCTGTAATCTCAGTTACCTGGGAAGCAGAGACTCGGGATTGCTTGAGTCTGTGGTACCCCAGATAACATGAGCCTGCAGTTCCACAGGCAAAAATAGCAAGATCTAGTCTCAAAAAAAAAAAAAAAAAAGGTTTGAAAATATGCTACTAAATAGACAAAACCTGATCATGAAAATCATTGAACTTGCCACATTAGACTTGCCACATAAGTATTTGTGAAATTAATATTTACCAAACATTTATAAAATAAATTAACTTTAATTTTGAGATAGTGTGTAGGAAGGAAAGGGACTAGTTTTTCCACTTTTTCTCTGTTTCTCTTCATCTTTTTCAGACTCCCATTTTTTTCAGCTAAAATAGATGAGGAACACTTATTCAGTTCTGGCAATCCTTGTCAATACCTCCCTATGACATGGACTTCAAGGATATGCCTGAACCTGATAGTGAGCAAGGGTCATTCCTTGCTAATTACATTGAACCCTGTGGGATGGAACTGTGACGCTGGTAGTCAGTTGGGGTGGGTGGGGCAGTAAAACTGACTACATGGAAAAAGCCTGTAGGATTAGGGGAGCTCTAGGGACAGTCAATGTGTAACCCTGCCCTTAAGTATTCAAATCTTCTGTGCCAAAACAGACAGGTCTTGAGAGAGTAGGGGTAAGGAGGTCACTATGTTAATTCTGTACAAACAAAAGAAAACAAACAGCATTTCATTCCTTTAAATACCACACATACACACACACACACACACACACACACACACACACACACGCGCGCGCACCCTATACTCCATCCCTCCCCACCTCCTCAGTGAAGACTTTGGGGCCAAACCATGTTGGGAAATGCGTTTATGTGAACATTAGACACACAGGCTGGCAAGTAGATTCTTTGTTGGAGAGAATTAATCCCTGGTAAGAAGCAGAAGAGATTTCCTGCAAGCTCCACTGAAAGCAGAGTAAGCAGCAAATCCAGAACACTTTTTGAATCATCTTCCTAAGTTGTACTGAATAAGGCACTGATGAGACATTTTGAATCTGACCCTCAAATCCCTACCTATCTTTCTGGAGGATTCTAAGGCACGAAGACAGAATATTGTTGCCTGCTATCACCCTGAATATGAAGAATGTCATACCCATGCAAATAAAAAACAGATGAGAATATCTAATATGCTCTGTTCAGTATTATTAAAGTTTTTGAGAATCTACTAGACAACAACCATCGGCTCTTCTGATGTTCTTTTATGTCAACTGTTTTCCCTCCAGTCTCTGCAAAAGTACAACTGCTTATCTGCATCCAAAGCCTTCACCCAAACCCTGCACCAGATTGCCAGATGATATTATTGTCATATGCCTCAGGAACTACTTGGGAAAGAGTGAGATGCCCCAAAGGTGATCACACATTTGCCAAGAGCTCTAAACAGAGTTACCTGTACTTTTGGCATTTTCTCAAGGGCAAAAGGCCAAGCAATGATGGAAACCTGTTAGTGACCTACTTCAGTTTGCTTTGCAGAGAAATCCAGATCTTCTAGAGGAAGGGATCTCCACCCTTGGAAAAAAAATATTTTGTGCAAACATAGCTAAGTAGTTTTTCCTTTCTCTTCCTGCCACCCCCTCTTCCTGAAGGTTGTACTTTCTCATACTCTCCAATAGGAGGATTTTAGCTTTCTTTCCTGAAGGCAAGGTAAAGTTTCTACAGCGCTAAATCATAGTGATTAAAGTCCACTGGTAAGAGAAGTTGCCCATCATAAACTTTGACAATAGGTCAAGGACTTTAAAAAAACGGAGAGTTAAGAAGTACCTTGTCTTCTTTTTTCTTTATTGTCCCTCCCTCTTTGTGCTTTCCAATAGGAACCACTACACTGGAGTTGGGTGTTTTTAACGATTATTGTGTCACATTTATCTGAAGGAATAAAACTTGGGGAATTAGAATGAAAAAAGAGGATGAAACCTCAGAGTTATCAAATTTTAATATCTTTAAAAAACAAAAAAGACCTTCAAAATTTCACAAGAGCTGAAGTTTCAAAGAACTACGAGGTCTTACTTAACAAACCTGTGGATAAAGAACGTGCTTCAATATTGAATATTTGAGAGCCAACCCACTCTGAGAATCCAGAAGAAAAAACAGAAGCTAAATAGCAAGACACTTTTCCAGGAGTGTTGAAACAGATAAGGAAAAGTTTTATTTTGAAAATACAGTCTGTAAAGATAAAATTGGCTTCCATTTTCCATATCCAGGTACATCCAACAAGATACAAAAAAACCCCAAAAAAAACTCAAAAAAAAAAAAAAAAGACCCATGACATTATGTACAGAGCTCTAAAATGAGCTGTGAATATCTACAAGAAACTAGCACATGCTCTTGGTGAAGGGGTGTACGTGTGTGGCTTTCTACAGTTCTCAGTCCTCAAGAAGAATTAACTCCCTGGAGCTACAGGTATGGCTGCAGCAAGGGAAGAGCTGGGGTCTGTGAAGGGGGGGACCCCCCAGGTGGGAGGCGTGGAGAAGTGTCTGGGGAGGGGAGCAGCGGCAGGGGACAGATCCTGGGCTTCTCTAGAAGTCCTGCCGCGGGGTGTGAGTCAGGCTGTGCCGCCGCAGATCACAGTTTCGCCTGAACACTTTGCCGCACTGCTCGCAGCTGTAGGGCTTGATGTCTGTATGGGTGAGAAGGTGAGTTTTCAGATTACTTCTCTGATTAAAGGTTCTTCCACATGTGGGACATTTGTGTGGAGATTCCTGTTCAGATGTGAAGCAAGCAAAGGATTAATCCTTCACACCACCACTGCAACTTTCTCAATAGTCTCTGACTTATCGGTATCAAAAGCGTTAACATAACACCCGCACAACAACAAAAGGGGGAACTTGCAGGAACAAATCTGTACTCCTAATCCTCCAATCCCAAAAACACACGCGCAGGCATACACAGAGACCCGATTACATTGATAACTGTTGGTGGCCACCGAGGTGGGCTTTGTGACTTCCAGCTCTTTACATTTCATCACCATGTCATAGGCAGGAAAAGGGGGAAGGAAAAACTCTAATCCTCTCTTAAGGAATGACATTCTCCCGGGGTTATAAAGCTCCTTTTTGCTGGAAAATTAAACTATTCCTCAATGTTCTGAAAACTACAAATTATGAGGCCCCTGGGAGAGATCGAGTATGGGATTTCACCATGCCTCCATTATCAAAATTACCTTTATTTCCTCCTAAACACGAAAGCTTTAAATGAAGGACAGATCAGATGAAAAAAAATTCTAAAATTAGAATTTAGAATAGAGTGGCCTGTTCTTTAAGGAAAAAATACATATATTTATGTTCGATTCATTTTATGTATAAAAAAAATGAGAGCTGCTTACCTCCCCTAGAAATCTAATCTAAACAGAGCTTTTTAAGAGAAAGACATTACCAATGAACACCTCTTGTAGAGCAAAAAATGATAAAACAGAGCCAGTCACTATTTTTAAGCAAGAAAACAAACTTACCTGCATGTGTAAAGTTTTGTGAACTGCAAGAGTTCTAGACTGACAAAATCCTTTCCCACACTCCTGACATTTGAAGGGTTTTTCTTTGGAATGGATATACCTGAAAATCAATATAAGGTTTCATTGAAATGGCTTTAGCACCCCTGTCAGGATTTCTTTTGACAATCACTCAAAACCAAGCTGGGAGAGGACAAAAGAAACAGGATTCCCACTTATGTTTTTAGTTGGTATTCCCCCCTGTATAATTCTGTTTATGGTTAACCTCAACTAACAGACGCTTCAAAATATTCACCGGGTACCGGCTTTATCTACACTTGATCGCCCTCTCTGGTGTATTCTGGAGCTCGAAAATCAAGCTGTTTGAGCCCTTTTTGGCTTCTATGGTTTTCTCTGGGGTTTAAACCAGCCAAATCAGAAGGGAAGGCCTAATTTAGTAGCTCTGATTTAAACGACTCCCTTAACATCCAGAGATGATGGGTACAGTAGATCCACCTTGGGTAGGGAATGGTAAGCTGAGTCCCAGAGAAGACAATCCCACCCTCACTGCTAGAAAATTTTACTAAACACTAACGTTATATTATTTCCTCAACTGTCATTTATTAATGCAGAGTTTAAAGTTATAGTGTGGCAAGGAGGTGGGAGCTGTTTTTAAATTCAATGATCTAACTCCCACCCCACCTGAGTTTTAAAGACTGCCTTATCAGGCTCTGGGGGTGCACCTGGGATGGGGGCAGTAGGGAAGAGAACTCCCAGGAGGTAACCTAAGCAGATTTCTAGAAAGGATCCCGAAATAAATAAAACTGGCACCCGCAGTGGGAAGGACTTCAGGGTCTCTTAGCTGTATTTGCTCCCCGTCCAATGTCCAACACTGCCCCTCAAAAGGGACTGGATCTAGGCCATCCCACCAGATTCAATTGACTAAGGATGAAGAAAGGCCCTCATTTATTCCAAATTAGAATGCAGCTGGAGTCTCCTGGGGAAAGGCAGGTATTTGTGGGTTAGTTGTAGCAGGCTGGGGAGGGCTTTGGGGTAGATTCTAGTTCAAAGGAGATTTCAGTGACACTTGGGGTGTCCATCAGACTCAGTCTTCTGGACAAATTTCCCTTCCCTCTCAAGTCAGTCTTTCCCCCCACCTCACCTGTGATCCCGCAGATGATCTTGTCTCCGGAAGGCCTTATGGCAGATGTCACACGTGTAAGGCCTCTCATCTGTGTGGGTTCTCTCATGAATGAGCAAGTTGTAGGATTTGGTAAAGTGTCTGCCGCAAAACTTGCAGATAAATTCTTTTTTCGTTTTAGAGGGTAACCTCCCTCGGGAGGGCTTTCTGTCCGGAGTCAATTTACTGAGCCCCGAGATGGGGCTACTGAGCCCCGGACTCAGCTTGGTCAGGTCTCCCATTTTAGGGGGGTCCTCTTGCGTGGCGGCCACCGCCAAGTTGGCAAAGTCAAAACGGGGCCGGTCCTTGTGCAGAGCTGGGAGGACGTGGGCGATGGCTCCCTGCTTGGGGTGGAAGAGGTGGGTGGTAAAGGGCAGAGCTGGGAAGGGAAAGCGCGCGTCCACGAGCCCCTGAGCCGCCGCCATCTCCGTGATGGTGGAGCGGGTGATCTCGTGCACGTTGGGGTACCCCAGTGTCCAATGGTTCATGTGCATGGTCTGCACGGCGCTGAGGCCGTACAGGCCCTGCAGGTGGTCCACCGCGGCGGGGAACGTGTTCACCGCCTGCAGGAAGGAGTAATTCGTCAGCTGCAGCGACGGGTGGAGCGGGATGGGCGCCGGCAGGGCCTTGCTCCCCATTTTCCTGGGTGCTGGGGGGCGGAGGGAGCCGCCCCTTTCTTCCAGGACTCAGAGGTGGGTGGGCGTGGGGTTCCACCGGGAACAAAGACAACAGCACGCAGAGAAATCCCTAGAAATGGCGAGGAGAAAGGGAGAAAGTCAAGACTATCATCCAAGCCGGCTGGGTTTGCCCTTTGGCGCCGGCGCGGGTCACCACACCTTCCTTCTCAACCCCTCTTCCCACCCTACTTCAGGGTCCCCAAGACGAGCAACGAGGGAACCGCGGAGCAACTGCCCAGTGAATCCGCAGGACCTCGGCCCGGGGCCCGGGTGTCAACGAGGCAGGAAGTGGCCTCCTGGCGAGCAGGGCGCCCCGAGGCCCTTCTGGGCGCCCACAGGAAGGTCGGGTTCCGGGCACCCACCGAGCGGATCGTGCCGAGGAGAGAGAGGAGGACAGCGGCGCTCCGGCCACCCGAAGACAGCCCCCCCCCACCCGTCTAGTGAAGGTCGCTCAACCGCGACGCCGAGACACCAACGTCCGCAGGTCGGGGCCCAGCCTCAGCGGCCGCCGTGCTTCCAAGTTCCCCAGGGAACGACAGTTGTGGGTCCGACGGGGCTCGAGGGTCCGCTCAGCCCCAGGGCTGAGGCTCGCGCCGAAGGCGCTCCCACCCCCGCCCCCACAGCCGCCTTTCCCGCCCTTACCCGGGTCTTTTCAGGGTGCGGAGCCAAGCCCGGCTTCTAGGTGCTCCTGGGCCCTCGGGCCTCGGAGGGGCCCGCCTCGCCCTGCACTGACCTCCGAGGTTTTCTTTTTCCTTCCTCTGCCTCCGTCCCATTTATCAGCGGTGACGGCCGCAGGAAAGAAAAGTGACACCTCGAGGGCTGGGTTCGGCCTGGAATCGCCCCCTCCTCCTTCCCAGGGGCCGTCCCCTCCCACCCCCCACCAAGATCCCTTCCAGATGGTTCAAGCTCTCCGGGGGGTGGGGTGGGCGGAGAAGTCCCTGAGGCCGGAACCCCTTCTTGCTGAGTGAGCGCCAAGCTCTCAGGGGCCGGGAGCGGCTTCCCTGCTAGGCACGAGGGGCAGCCCCTGCGCCCGGAGGCCCCAGGACGAGGTGGGAGAGGAAAGGAAAGGAGACAGGGTTCCCTGGGGAGAGAAAGGCTTGCAGGGGAGCCACAGGCCGCATTCAGTGAGGCCTGGCCGGCCCAGAGGGAGCGGGTTAGTCTTCCCGGAGACCTGTGCTCTGTACGGTGGTAGGAGCGTTCTGACTGCTGGAAAGCCTGACCTGGGATCTGCCCGCTGGGCCTCAGCAGGGAGCTAGCACTGCCTGCTTTCTGCCTACCCGGTTCTCCCGAGGCAACCAAGAGCTGCTTTCAGGCCAGGTCCCCCTGGCCTGCTCACCTGCCTTGGGGCGAGCCCACTGCCAGCTCCTTTGTAGCAGCGAGTTTTGCTAGCTCGGAGGCCTAGGCCTGGCCTCCAAAGGGCGGCTCTCCCTGGTCAGGTGCGGAACTCGCAGCTCAACACTTTCTGCCGAGAGGGGCAGGCAGGCCAAGTCTGAGTCAGCAGCCTTTAAACGCAGCGTTTGAACCTAGCCGGAAAATGGGAGAGTATGCCCTGTCTTCCCTTCCCACCCACCTCTTTCTTGCTGGAATTTTCTGTCCAGAGCATGTAGCCAGCGACTCTAACTTGAGGGACAGATAAAGGAGGCTGCGCTGGACACTGTAAGGCAGAACTGAGCTGCCTGGGTGAGGCCCACACCTTCCCACCCTCCTCCAGAAATCTCCCAGACAGGGATTTATTAATGAACAGCTTCTGCCTGGTGGTCTGTGGTCTGGGAGTTCAGGCCTGGAGTTAATGAGAGGTGTGTAACAGTCGGAGGGTCTCAGTCAGACCGTTCAACCGAAACTGTAAACCTCCATTAGTAATAAACTTTCCCACCACAAATCACGATTCATTTTTGTCCAGCGGGCAAGCCTTCCCTGGATAATCTCCTGGTAATCTATCTGATTATTTCCTCTTCCGCCAAAAATGATAAATGGACACCTTTAGTTCCTTCTTTTTGCAGAAGGATTTCCTGAGAGTTTCAAAATATTTTACCCCTCGTGTTAGAAACTCGTCTCCCCCATAGAGAGGAAACTGAAATTATTATTTGGGCATATTCCCAGGCTAGATTTCTTAGAACTAAACACGGGAGTCAAAGTTCAGCTCTCACCATACTTTTTTGTGTGTCTATGTATATAATATATAGGGGTGTGTGTGTGTGTCAGGGGGAATATTGTAGATTGAAGAAATTCCAAGACCTCTCATTTCAGTTGCAAATACAGGGCATGAACTATGCCATAAAGGTTACACATTAATTCTGCCAGCAGACAATTTAGTGCCATCTTCCTTCCCTTTGCTCCGAATGATTTATAGCACAGAAATCAACAACCATTTTAATTCTGTTTCATAGGGTGACAAAAGTGTTATTTCATAGTGTGTCTGTTTTAATGTACAGGACTGACAATTTCTTCACAGAGAAAGAGTGTGCCACTGGTGCCTTCTAAAAACCCTTTTACAAATCGAACGATCCTAAATAGCCATCAAACACTTTTGTCATAAATAATTGCGGTGTTTATATTTCCACTCTCTCACCAAGTTGCTGGGAATATATGTCACAAGATATTTTAAGTCAATGCAGAGATCTAAAGTACTTTCGTTTTGTCTAGAGCTGAGTATGTAGTTCCCACACTCAGTTTCAGGCAAAAACAGTGATCATTGTCTGCTGTCATTTCTCCACCATCCTGTTCCGGGCCACTGGTTACTTTTAATTTGGCAAGGAAAGAAACTTAAACCAATGACTACACATAAATATTTCGGTGGAGCTGAGACTAGTTTTCTTTCATCAGTCTTCTTCACAGGAATTTTCGAGCATGTCCATAAGTTTCATAAAATTTAGTTTACCGGCTGTCAACAAGTGAAATGTGTACATAACTAATTCCAGTTCAGTGAAGCTTTCAAAACATTGAGAAAAAAAAAAGGTACTTGGTAACTCGATAAGGTGTCTCGGTCTTCGGTAATAGCGTTATTACACTGAATTATCTAAAAATAATATACAGTCGGGGGTCATCTGCTAAAACCTGTCCGCTGGCGGCTACAATAAAAGACTGATGGATTGACAGCCTCGCTGAATTTCAGTCCAGGCTAGAATAGAATTTTACAGATATCTGGGAACTATTGTCCACGTAAATCTGAGAAGGTAATTGGGGGAGAAAAAGTTTTTTTTTTTAATGGCCAGAATGGATCAGGTGAACAGATTAAAAAACGCCGCGAAGTTCCTACCCCCTTGCAGCGCCTCTGCCTTCCCAAGGAGTTAATTAAATTAAGATGCCTTCCGCATAATCTGGGTTCTGTTTCTCTCCGCTCCCTCGCTCCCCCTGCGCGAGTAATTTTCTTGTTCTGCTCAGGACTGCAGTTTTAGTAGAGAAAGTAGCTGTCTACGCCGCTGTGCTCCGGGAAACGCCAGCCTTTTGTTCTCGGGCTAACAGGTAGGGAGACAGATCTAGCGCAACCTCCACTAACACCTTTTTTTCTCCCTCTTTCCAACCACCGCCACTCCATTCTCTGTTGCTGTTTCTCCAACCTCGCGGGAAACTCGCTTTCTGGCTCCGACCTCCAGGACTGGAGGGTGGGGGTGGGGGTGGGGGGGAAATCAACCCCCGAGCACACGATTACAGAATTACCTAGGACTGAACTTTTCCCCTCCCTCTTGAAACGCGCTGGCTAGGCAGACGCTGTGTCCCGGCATGTCCGCGCGGCGATACCGCGGCCACCTCGGGACGGGTGGACCAGGAATTCTACCGCAGGGTCAGAAACACCACGGGGTTGGGATCTTTCTTTAAAAATCTCCAAGCATGGCCCTCCGCTTTTCTAAAACGCTCTGCTGAATGCTCGGATTAAATGACGCAAAAACAAAACTAAAAGCAGGACATAAAACTCTGAGTCGTTGGGTGTTAGCTGGGCATGGAACGCCTGGGATCCGATAAAGTGAGAAACACAATGCCCTGGGCTGGCATCCGTAAGAGTTCTTTGCACAGTTTCTCAACCTGGCGCACGCCGGACCAAGAATCTGAGCGCCCCCTGCACCCTTCCTTCCATAGGGTGGCTGCAGCCCCTGCCGAGAGAGGACACTCACCTCCCGCGGAAAGGTCCTTCCTAGCAGCGGCGTTCAGATCCAGTCCGGGCAGTGGGACGCGCAGCTGGGAAACGTCTTCGGGTCCACGCTGGGCAAACTTCTCTTTGCGCGCGGAGTCCCGGGAGCCGCGGGCATGATCCGGAAGACGCCGAGCAGCAAATCTGAGCGAGGATCCTCGCCGTCTTCCGAGTCTGTGCAAGTGGAACGCGTCCCCGGGCGCTTGGAGAAGGCGCTCAGAGCGCGCCCGGAACCCGGCTCCTCCGCGAGCCTCTCGCCGCCGACCGCGGGCAGGGTCGAAGGCTGCAGCCTCGCGGGGCCATCACAGTACAACGGCGAGCGCGCGAGCTCTATCCCCGCCCGCGTCCCTAGGCTGCTCGCGGCCCCGAGTCTCGGGCTTTAGTAGCAGCCCCGCCTCCCCTTCGGGCGGGCGTCCCGCCGCCTTGCGGGGCCCGCCGCGCCCAGGCTCCGCCTCCGCGCCCAGCGCCCGCTAATGGTCCACTCTGTTTACTTGTGTTTGGATAGCAACTGAGTCTTAAAGGCACAGGTTTGCCCGAGATTTCGCAGTTAGTGAGACAGAGCGGAGCCGAAGGTATCTCAGCACATACACACACACACACACACACACACACGCATACACACGCGCACACACACGCACGCACCCCGACCACCCCCTTCTTTCTCGATGCCACTTTTCCTTATAACGTTAGAAGCTGAACAACTGGTTCTCTGCTTCCAAAACCCCCCGCAGAGAAACCCAAAAGGGCATTTTGTAATTTTACTTGGCACACTGGTCGATTTAATTTTCACATCTTAGCATGCTTCACATAACCCTCTTCTTCGTAGGGTAAATTCAATCAGTTCGAGATTGTAATCTCCAATATATATCAACCTTATCCCAACAGTTTGGTACGTATTTTTGGTCAATTATGACTATATATGTAGTTCGCTTTCTCCAGCTGTTTTCAAAAACGAAGTTTGTTTGTAGAGGTGACAATTGACTAATTTCGTAATTACTGCAAAGACATATGTGGAATGCCCCAGGAGAAATTTCTTCCAATATTTAAGCTTTAATCAACCAATGTACATTTCATAAGCAGTTAACCAACTTGGTTAAAGGGGCGGGCAATTGCGGCCCATTGTTAAACAATACAAAATCCATCTGGAATGGGTGAAGAACAATCATTTAGAGAAATTAGGAAAACGCTATTCTAGCTTCTCAAAACATGTATATCTTCATTCCCAGCAAAAATAGATTTCCTTGTTTAGTGTTCAAAAAACTTAATCGAATTTGAACTGCGGTGTTACATCTTTCGGATTCTCCTAAAAGTTTAGTCCTTTGTGGTTGTCACTGCATAAAGTTCTTCAGCCACTCTGGAAGTAGGGTGACCGAGTGATAGAAAGGGAATGTCACCCACCCATCTCAAACTGTCTCTTTTCAGATGGGGGGCTGCGCGACCAACACAGAGCAAAACGCCCTTAGTCGCTGACAAGTGGCCAGGGGAAATTTGCATAAGTCCCCAGAGTCCCTGCTTCGATTTATAATTTATAAGTGTTCCACGAAAAGATGATTTGGGGTGTGCCACCCCAAAGGATAACAGAAATAATCTCAACTGTGCAGGGAAGTGGACGGATATAAGTAAAAGCCTAAGAACTGTCAAAAGGTTAACCAGCGTTTGGGGAGCCAGACAAAAGCTAAGAGATGCTCTTTTATTGTGGTTAATTCTTTCTACTTGTGCCGCGATGGTCAGAATTTTTCGTTCCTTTGGTAAAACAGAATTCAGGAACAGCAGATCTTCCTCCCCCCACTTTCTTTCCAAATTCAAATTCGCAAAGGTTAAAGAGTGAGCTTGGAACGCAGACCCGAGTGTACAATACCCGCCAGTACTGAACTGCTCCAAAGGAGATCTGACAAAGCGCGTGGAAGTAGCAGAATGCCTAAGAATTCAGGGTTTAAAAACAAGTTCTCCCTAGTGCTAGAGGGGTGCTTTCATTTTAGCGCTCAGTCCTGAGCCCCAGCGATGGGGGATGCCTGTGGTCCCTTCTCTCTAACCGCCTCATTCCTCGCCCAGCTTTTCTCAATTTGGAAGATTTGGAGGAACTTTCTCTTCTTTCAGACCCCCAGGACACACACTCCCCGGGTGGTGACCTAAAGGGTGTTCCTAAGCCTCCCATTTCCTTTTCACCAAAGTGGAGGCAGTTACCCCGCGGCGGGCTTCACACCTTCCCATCCTGTGCGTGTGGGTGTTGCGCGCCAACCCTTTGCTTTGCCCGCGGCGTGGACAAAACGTCCAACCACCCACGAGCTGCGCCCTCTTTCCTCAAATCTCCTGAGCCCCAGCTTTTCCATAAACATGTTCAACCTCGCTCACCCTCGCCCCCGAAGTTCCACCATGGAGTCTGGGCCACGCTCCTCGCAGCGCGGCGGGCGCTTGGAAGCTAGGGCAAAGCCGGGGAGCCGCGGGCTTTGGGAGAAGCCGCGTGGCCTCGGCAGCCTCCAGGGCCTGCAGCCCCAACCGGCAGGTGCTCAGCCCACGCAGAGACCGCGACCCAGGGCAGAGCTTGGCGCCGCGCCGCCGGTAGGGTTCCCGGGAGCCCCTCCGCGGCCACCCCCGGCGGGCCCTAGCGTTTGGTTCCAGGCTCAGCCCGGGGCGAGTCCCCAGCCCCTGTCAGGGACTGTACGCAGCACTGTGGGCGCCCACCCAGGAGCAGCCTCGTCGGCCGGGATCCCCAGGCGAAAAGGCTCGGCACCGAGGCCAGGCCACGCAGCCCACGGCGAGCTGTGGGGTCCTGGGGTGCGAAGAAGGAGGTCTCGGCGCCTCGGGCCGCCCCGCTGCGCCCAAGGGCTGAGTCTCGGCGCAGGCGGTCCACTCCCCCCGCGCGCTCCAGGAGCTCCGCAGCGGGTTCCCGCTGACATTTCCGCCGACCGGGTCATCTGCTGTCCTCGCCGCTCTGGGCTTTCGACACCAAGGACGTTTCCAGGGAAATGGCTAGCAGGCTGACGACGGGCGCGCAAGCAGCTGCAGCTGCAGCCTGCACCCGAACCGCGCAAAGAATCCGCCCCTGGAGCAAAGGAGACTTGGGGGGGCGGGGGGGAGGAAACGGCAGGAGTTGAAGGAGGTCGGGGCCTGCGGCCGAGACCCTGTCCTCTGGCCCACCCACGAGGCCCTGCCAACTGAGCGGCGAGCAGGTGCGGAGCACAGACTTCTCTGGAGTTGACACCGAGCCTCTGCAGCTCTGCCCGCACGGTTCCGGCCACCGAAAAACGCTTATCCTTTCAAATGCAGATTACGGAAACGCCCTCTTTTTCCAGAGACAGTAGCGGCCACAGCCTCTGAGGACTCGCCTCCCTCCTCCCGCGCCTTCCCCGCCTCGGCGGGCCGGGAGCCTTGCTCCTGGGAACTTTCCGCACCGTCGGCTACTTTTCGCCGGAGCCCGGGAAGGTAGGCGCCCGAGAGCCCAGCGCCCCGCGCGCACCCAGCCCGGCAGAAAGGAGGAGGCTCGCGAAAACTCAGAGGAGGATCGCGGGCACTGGACTCGGGGCTGAACTTGCGGCGGCAGGGGTCAAAGACTACGGGGATCTGATCTTTCAAAAAAAGCGCGTTCCAGCCCGCGCTCTAAACCCGGCTGGGATGGGAAAGCGCAGAAGCTGGCGGGAGCTGAGCGGCCGGCGGGAAGAGCCGCAGCGCCCCCTGGAGGCTAGGGATGAGTACTACGTGGCGCGGGCGCTGGGGGCGAGCGCTTAGGTGACCCGCTTCCAGGTGTGCGTGCCAGGTAGCCTGAACCCAGCCCGCCGCTGTGTGCCCATCTCTCCTGGGCCCCTTTGCCGTGGAGGAAGAGTCGTGTGACTGCAGGGGCTTGGGGGAGAGGGCCTGGGTCTGCTTTCAGGGCCAAGGAGTCGTTCTATCCCTAACCCCGTGATCTTCGTGAGGACACGAAGCGTGTAGTGGACACTAAGCGACTCCTCTTCTGGAAGGTTTTTCTAAGACGGAAGTCGTGACGCCGCTCAGGATGGCACTGACTTCGCGGGCCGGGGGAAAGACACTCGAGCCGACTCTAACGCAGGAGTTCGGGCGCTGATCAGCAGACCCCAAGGTCTGGCGCACAGTGGCGGCGGGAAATGGGAAGAGGGGGTTCTCGCGGGCCCGCATTCAGAAAGGTTGCCCCACTCCCCACGAATTACCCCACATCTTTCCCTCTTTCTGCCTCCCAGCATCTGAAGCCCTGTTTGGGAATGGGTCCCTGGGTAGGCTGTTCTCTCCTTAAGCCTAAGGGCACGAAGAAGATCATGACGAGGCGTGCAGATGGCGCGGGAACCCTCTTGGGCTGGGGGGGGGGGGGGCGCGAAAAAGTCCCTGTTACGCAGCCTGCAACCAAGTGAATCCCGAGTCCAGAGGGCCCGGCGGGTCAGTTCCAAGTGAGCGGGGTTGGGTCCGGCCCAGCCGGCTCTTCTCTGGGGGTCGGGAGGGGACGTGGAGGGCGCGTTGGCTCCCGGTGCCCGCGTCCATCTTTCGGCCTCGTTTCGCAGGAGGGCACAGCGAGCGCCCTTCCAGCTCCCAGCTCCGGGGGCACCGGGTCTTGGGGAAGGGGAGCTTCCCGTGGAGTGCGGAGGCGCGAGGCGCGGCTTAGCTCCGTAGCCCCGGCCGGAGCCAGACGATTGCGTGAGCCGGGATCCCGTCGCGGTCTGGCTGTCCCCGGGCGAGGCCCGGCGCGCCACCTCCGCGACGCCCAGAGTGAGCTCAGGCTGCGCGGCCGGTCGCCCGCTCTGCCCTTTGCGAGCCGCAGGGCGCCGCCCTGCGAGGCAGAGCGACCCGGCGCCCTCGCGCCGCTCGGAGTGGAGGGGTCTCGGGGACCGACGCCGAGGCGGCGGGCTGGCTCCCGCACGTGCTGGGAGCGCGCGGGCATCGACGACGGCTAGGCCCGCGCGGGTCGCCTAGGGTTTGGGCGCGGGTCCCTTGGTGTACGGGGACAGGGCGCTCTTTCTGCTCCGGTGCCCTGGGGGAAGTGAGTCTCCTGCAGCTTGCCTGGCCGCAGACAGTGAGGTCCACCCCCGTACTCCAGGGCGCCTGTGCCCAAGCACAGGTTCGAGACGGAGGCGTTTGTCTAACGGAACCGCCAGCGTGCGTGACTAGCAAGACCCACTTAGCGGAGGACAAGACCCTGGCTCCTCCCAGGAGGAAGCCGGAAAGGGTGATGGCCCAGTGGGGCAGCTCCACCTGCCCGCGAGGACCGCCCCGGGCCGCCATAGAAAGGAAAGGGCAGAGTCGGCGTGCCCCTTTTTTTTTTTTTTTTTTTTTAAGGCGTTCACTTAAAAAATTATTTTATTTTATTTTTATTTTTTTTCCCTTTTAGCGTGCCAACACTTGAACGGTCAAACGAGCATCTTGACTTCCATTCCTCAGCGGCAGTAAGTGCGCTGGGACTGAGCAGATCTCTGCGCTTTGCGGTCTGATTTAAAAAACACAGGCCCCTGGATTACCTGGGAGTTTCCGATTCTCGCAGCAGAAGTCGTTTCCGTGGGATTTTGGGATAGGTCCAGCGTTACCATCTAGAGCAGCAGTTCTTAAAATGGGGTCCAGTTGCATCGGCAACGTCTGGAACCTGTTAGAGATGCAGATTCTCTGGCCCCACCTACTGAATCAGAAACTCTGAGGGGTGGGGGTCGGTCGGGATGACCTGTGCTTGAGTCAGTGCCCCAAGTGTCTCTGGGGCGAGCAAAGGTTTGAGAACCGCCGACCTAGATCAAATGGATATTTGGGAGCCATCACGGGCAAGAGAGACTTATCTTTGACTGTCTCTTCTCTCTTTCTCTTACTGTCACTCCCCAACCAAGAAAGCTCATATACACGTCTGACTTAGCATCTAAATTCATTCATCTGCTCATTTATTCGTGCGGAGCTTTTCCTTAGGAAGATACCACCCAAGTCCTTGGAGGTTGCTTAGAAACCCTCAGGTGAACTAGACATGACCCCTCCTTTCCAGGCTTCGGCAAGGGTTGCTTAGGAAAGAGAGGAGAGAAAATAGCGCAGGAGTCTTTTTCCTTTCAAAGCCAGTGGGTTTGGTTTATTATTATTATTATTATTAGTCGTGGTCTGGTACTAGATTTGATCTGATTTTAGGAATGTCCCTTAACAGGAACATTACACATAATTTTCAGTTTCTGAGCTTTAGGGAATCTCGACCTACACCACTCCCAACCCTCTCCTCGTGTTCTCTTTGTATTATCATCATCACATCCTAGGAATTTGTGTCTCTGTTGCATACTCTTCTACATACAACCCTACTTACCCTCCTGGCTTTGGATCAGAGGTCCCTGGCACCGAGAAAGGTAAAGGAATGGCACAATCATTGGAATCATGTTTGACCAGGGGCTCCAAGTCTCTGTACTGCTCTTAGGACAGCTGAAACCCGCCTGTTGTGCTCACCTTGCTCATGGATTCACTGACTCCCAGACTCCAGGTTCAGCCACCTCCATCCTCTCCTCTCTTCTATCCTGATGCCTGGAAGAACAGTCCAACTTCCTGAACAAATGTACCCAGAGATTGATGTGACCTCCACCTGCTGTGCTGTCACCTTAAGATTGGATCAAATCTCCACACTTTTCTCTTGGGATTAAGAGAATAGTTTCTTTCCCCCATGGGAATATTCTAATGAATATTCACCAGTCTTTATAGTCTTCTTTTGTTAAATTGGCTTTCCTACACCTTGCCCTTTCCTCTAGAATCTTCAATTGAACTCCTGTCCCTAGTCAAATGGCTACCTCCTTGGGCAATTTGTTTCCTTTGAGATTTTCTGATGGGCAGGGAAAGAAGGTAGAAGCTACTTTACCTGGCAGACAGTGGTGAGTCCCTCAAAAGTCAGGTTTAAATAGAAGCTTCTTGTCACCACGTTATTTTGGCTTCATAAAAATGATTTCATTTTAGTGACTCAGTGCAGGGAAGCCACTGAAAGTGCACAAAAACAAAATGAGATTTTATATTGACCATAGTCCTAAAGCATTCATTTCCACTTAAAAGTTGCTATTTTAATATGACCTTTTCTTTCGGGGATTTTCAAAATATAAAATGTATAATGGTCAGGAACATGATAATCTCTTTACAACCTGTGGTCATATTTCTTAACAAGATTTTGCTTTCCAGTGCAGATGGTTTGACATAGTAACATTGAAAGCAGCCAGCACTTAGCTAGGAAATGCCAAGGCCAATATTTGGAAGCAGATACAAGTTTTAACAAAGGAAAATGTATATTCCTGTAGCTGTTTCCCTGTGAATATTCCCTAGAGGATTAATACTCTATTCTTGAATCTAATCCAAGTAAGCAAACGCTCTTAAAAGTCTGTGAGGTGACAATTTATAAAGCACATCCAATTCCTTGTCACCAAATATTTTTGCGTGTCTACTACGTACGCGGTACTAGGTTAGAATTACAGTACCAGAGGCAGGCATATTTTTGTTTGATAGCCTGTGTTTCAACCTAATGGGGTTGCAGATAAGGGCAAGGAAGGTGAGATTTCAAGGTTGGTTTCCTCTGGTTTTGTTAAAATGTTAAAGTATTTGTACTTAATAGCAATCTTTAAAACATTTATTGAACTCCCTCTTACATTGTTAGGTCATTTTTACAAGTCAAGGAGAGAAAGTCAGTGTTTAAGCCAGCTCATTTATTGGAAAACGAATGCCAGCACTGGCTTAACTTCTGGCTTTCCAACTGGGAGAGCTTAATATCATGACAACATTTTACAATAATGTTATTTCCATCATGCCAGGTGATAATTTAGCGGTAGATTCCTTATGATTGGTGACCATAGCTCTCACTCAAACTTCTCTCTCACTTCTTGGCTCTGTAAAGAGGCTCAGAAAGAAAAAGCTACTTCTGATATCCTTGTGGGAGCAAAGAGTAAAGGTATGGCAGATAGCTAGGCTGACACCATCCTGTTCCTTGCTGAAACTTGAATAGGACCAGCTCAGACTCTCCTGGTTTCAGAGAAGCTGAGTCTTACAAGAAGTGATAAGGTTTATTGTTTTTGCCTCTATGTCTAAAACAAAGATTAGACCTTTGGGTTTGGAGATGTCTCCGTATAAGAAACTGAGAGGCCCCATTCTATTCATCCGCATGTCCACCACATTAAATGTTTTAACCACACACTCCATTTTATGTTATTTTTTAAATCTATATTTTATTTATTTTTTTATTTCTTTTAATTTATTAATTTATTTTATTTTACATTGTTATTCTCTCACCACCTTTTCACCCATGAACTATCATCTTAACCTTTTGTGCTCGTCCCACCTCCAATTTCCCCCCTCCCCTCTCTTGCTCTATACTTCAATTCTGCTGACAGTTTTAAATTTTTCTTGTCTGTTTGTTTGTTTGTTTTCACTATGTCCCTCATATAAGTGAGACCATCCAGTGTTTCTCTTTTTTCTTTCTGGCTTATTTCTGCTAGCATGATTTCTTCTAGCTCCATCCACATTGCCGTAGATGACATGTTTGTCTTTTTTCATTGATGAATAATATTCCAGGGTGTACGTATATCACAGCTTTCTGATCCATCCATCTGTTTTTGAGGTATTTGGGTTGTTTTCATATCCTGACTATTGTAAATAGTACTACAATAAACATCCAAGTACAGGTGTCCTTTTGAATTAGCACACTCTCCATTTCAGAGTTGCCTAACCCTTCTTCTCAAGTCCTTTGCTCTACAACCTCCACAGCCCATGCCTGCAAGCAGGCCTGTCTCCAGGCATCAGACTGTGTAGATGCCATTATATCAAGACACCAAGCAGCAGCATTTTTAAACACCGGTTAGGCCATGGTTGCCTTTTCCTTTCTCTGGAAAAGTACACAAAGTGCAAGTTGTCTCCCAGACCATGAGGCACACATCCAAATGCCCTACATGACGGGCCCACCCAGGCCCAGGAGAGCATGGCGGAGAACATGAGTGTGTCATATGGGTGTGTTCACCAATCCTGCTTTCCTCTCTCTCATCCTTGACCACATGCTCTTGACAGGTCATATGGCCTGGGAGTGACCTGGAATCTATTAAGAGCATTGGCTTGCAGAGCAAAAGAGCGATGGTAGGGTGGGATTTTAGATTTGTTAGTTCACTTGACAAGTACTTATTGAGGGTATTTAGTATGGTAGTCTCTGTGGTAGGGGCTGGGACATAATGAATTAGGGAGCTACACTCCATTGTGAGACAAATAAATAGACACTTAGGATGGAGTGTGAATCAGAAAACCTGGGTCTCAGTTCCTTTATTAAAAGTCTCTTATTAGAAAAATCATGTCACTGTTGGAGCCTCAGTTTCTGAATCTGAAATTAAGGACATTCTAAGGCTTAGATGCATATTGATGTTATAAATAGTTAGGATTTTTTTTCTTACCCATTAACATCAACTGATTTCATCAACACAAAATTATTCCTCTTTGCCCTCCAAGATCAGAAGAGGAGACTTAAGGGAAGTCATTTGACCGAGTATATAGTGATCAAGACTATATAAATTAAGTTACTGCAACAAGTGTTTCGTCAGCCTTGAAAATGAGACTTATCAGGAGAAAAGATCTTTTACTGTTTACTAGAAAGTGGGGAATACTATACTATGCATTCTATTTTGTTGTACTCTGGTTGTTTTATTTACTGCAACTAGAGAATACATTGAGTTTTTTTTTTTTTTTTAGGTTTCAAAGGCATTAATTCAGATGATATTCTTTAATGAAGTTAATTTGGGAATACCATATGAGGTTTTAAATGGAAGGATGTTATATCAGAATATATTGAGTTTTGAGTATCAGAAGCTCCAAAATAACATGATTTAAACAATGATTTCTCTCCTGTGTGTGTAGGCAAGGCAGAGTCAATATGGTGGGGAGCTCCTTGATTATCACATACTTGGGTTCTTTCTCTTTTTCCACTAACTTCAAGGAAGGACTTGCATCTGGTAGTCCAAGGTGGCTACATTCTAGCTAGCAATAAGGAAGCATGAAAGAAGGGCAAGTCTGGTCTCATTAAAGAGATTCCACAGATACTGGAACCTTGTAGCAGTCATGTCCATCAGGCTGGCAATTGTAGTCTTTACTCTCTGTGACTGAACACCCTGCTAAAATGCAGACTTATATTACTGAAGAAGAGGAATGTGGATATTAGGGGATAGCTAACAGCCTTTATCACAGGATACCTAGATCTGGTATTTTGTTCTTAATATATTTTATCTCATAAGTGTTAGCATAATCATTGTCATTGATTCTGGGTAGTGTTCACTCTCTTTCCTTGACTTGACTTTATGGATTTTAAGCACTATATGCAGTGGCAGAATTCTGTTTTGGATTCCTTTAATATGTTGCCACTACTTGCTTATTGTTTGTTCTTAGTTGTGGTTGTTGGCATGTGACTTTCTATTTATAGTAGGGAGGTGGGAAGAAAGGAGGTGGTTTGGGGTTGGAAGATGAGAGGTGTGAGGAGCCTGCCTGGGGAATGTGTCCTTATGAATTGTGGGGAAAATGCTTGTTCTCATATGGCAGCATTCCTTCGGGGGATGGGTCTTTGGAAGCACATCGGGCCAAATGAATAGGTCTTCTGCAGGAGCACTTCATTTCTTTTTTCCTTGTAAGATGTGCTAGGGAATGAGACAGAACATACTAGAGGAAACATAGAAGTCCTGGATTCTTCCTGGCTCTGTTAAGATGTAATGCAGGCTTGTAGGGAAGGGGGTCACTACAACAGTCAGAAACTGCCTTTTATAGCATCAGCAGAAAAATGTGTAGCTCAGGTTGCAGTGAAGGGCAGAGTCAAAACTGCAAACAAATTCCCCCATACAGCAGAAAGAGGACCCTCCTCAGCTAGACTCCAAGGACAATCTCCAAAGTATAGAGAGACTTAATTACCATTCAGAGTTGTCCTGGTCTGAACTGTCTGCCTGGCAAACTTTGCTTCTAACCCTTATCCTTTGTTAGTTCACACAGGTTTGGTGTCCTCTAAGCTTAGGAATGATGCTGAACAATAGACTTGATCCTCCAGGAATAAAGGAAGGGGTAAGAGGGGTCCATGGATCCCTCCGATCTCCCTTCAAGATGTTACTTGGTTTGGGGCAAGTCTGAGCATGGAAGTTACAAGCAGAGGATTAATATCAGTGTGCAGGGAGAAGGATTCTTTCCCTGCAGAAACATCTGGAGTGACACTGAGGACAATACTTATACACATTTACAGGAGGCCTGGGGGATTCCCATGCCTGAGAGAACTGGCTTGATAGTTCCTATTACACATTTATTTCCTTAAAGGAGGTATTTTATATTCTACTCGGTAATTCAATTCCTTTGGCTCCCCACCCTGCTAAAAGGGAAAAGAACATATAGTCCAAACAATTTTTAAAACCAAAATTTCCCCCTCCAAATAGTAAATGTGCACAACTCATGCAGATTTTACACACATCTGTAAGTTATGACTTGTTTATTCCAGCCCTTACAATCTTTTAAAAATAAAGTATAATGTTTTTCAGTCTGTATACATAGCATTTTCTTTTATCAACCCCCCACATACAAATGTATTTCCCCCTTTTAGAGTGTAATTACATGTCTAAATGGTAATGTATACAACTGGTGTATAGGAAAGACATATATGTTTTATAGCAAACATACCAAAAGGATGTAAGATATTCATGTTGATTCTTTTTAAAAAATGGTAACAAATAACCTGCAGTTAGAAAAGGCCACCTAAGTTGGTCTGACCCTTTTCTGTGTGCTGTGGTTAGAGGATTTAGGATCATGGAAAGTATTTTAGAGACAACGTAATCCAGTCCTGTCATTCTACTTTTAGGCCATTGAGGCTCAGGTGGAAAATACTGTTTTCAAGTTTGCTGACTTGCCCATAGCCCAGAGCTGGGAGTCCTGATTGCAGAAGAGGGTTCCTTTTGTTATACCTGGCAATCTCACCTAGATGGAAGGTGGAATTTCCCTATAGAGAGAATGTTTTGATCCCAGCACCTGCTGTGCCATGTCAAGAGCCTCCAAGAACAAAAACTCCCACCTCACCCATGCTGTGGGCTTACTTTTCAAAGTGTGGTTGGAGGACCTGCAGCACTGGCCTCACCTGGGGGGTGGGTAGAAGTATAGTCAAACCTACTGAACCAGAATCTGCATTTTAACAAGACCCTTGGGTGCTTTGCCTGTAGATTAAATTTGACCACTCTGCCTCAACTGCCAAATTGCTTCCTTAAAGACAGGTTTAATCATTTTCTTCTGCTGCATTAAGTACCTATAATGACTTCCTAATGCTTATCTGCTCCTATTCAAATGTTTTTAAAATTCAGTTTCAATCTATCTACTAAACCTGGCAAAAAGGGTTTTCTGGTCATATATTAAGCTTTATAGGTAGAACTGTGAATCTAGGTATTTAAAGATTTCCCTTTCATGGGGCCTTAAATTATCTATTTGAGTACCATTAATAAAAAATGTTGCTTTTTAAGTAACTTAGACTAGGTAAATCTTAGAAAGAAGTTAGCACTTCAGGTTACCTTATTTTTCTCAGATACTAAATAACAAAAACTATTTTTCTATTTGGTCATATTTTTTTGCATTTCTTTCCCTGTCACAGACTTCTCACTTCCTCCAATTTTGAGACAAACTCTGCTTGATCCCCAAATTTCCGTTTCCACTTTCCCCTGTTAATCATTAACAGAAGCTAACTGTCCTGGAGGTCTTTTGAGATGATTCTGAGATCGAGACATTGGGTTGATCTGATATTCCTATGATCACCGGGATTGATTTGGCTATTCTCGTTAAAGTCCCTTCTGAAGTTGTGTTTGCATCAAAAGCAATAACATTTCCCTAGTGAGTCCAGGCTAAATCAATTAATGAGCTCCATCTTTTAGAGTAAACTGGTAACTTGTGCTAAAAAATTCTAGGATAGGGTGTTGCTGTATACATTAGAATATAGTTGAGCTCAGTGTCATTATTTTGTTCAAATGGGCTCCTCTCTTTCAAGACTATGATTTAGGGTGGAGTTAGTCAACCAGTTTTTTGGTTCTAATAAAAAAGCTATTACCGAAATCCAGCACCTCTCCAGACTGAGTACTAGTTACTTCATCACAGTGGTGATCTTATCTGTTGAGTATCTGGGCTTACAACTGACCACAGCAGAGGCCTTTACATTATTTACTCAAATGATTTTTTTTCTCCTTTTCTTTCTTCTTCTTTTTTTTTTAAAGTCAAATATGTGCAAGATGGATCTGGCTGGGGTAGGGTGGGGGTGGGGGAGTTATTCTCGGGTACAATGTGTACTTTTGCAGCATTGTTCTACCTCCATAAAGTAGACTTTATGAGCTGTCTGCTTGCATTTTTGTTTTCTGACTTATTGTTCTCTATCCTACAATTGTTCTATTAATTTGATAGTATATGGTTTCAGCCAAACATTTGTTCCAAATTCTGCCAGATTAAGAGGACATTTCCAGAGAAAACCCTACCCAGGAACCTTCTTAAACAAGCGAACTTCTTCAACTCATGCCAAGACCATGGCATTGTCTCTTCTGAGGACTTCAGGGACAGAATGAGGTCAGTAATTGCATTACTTCAAGATACCTCATCTCCTTGAGGCAAGGCACAGTCACAGGCCATTCTGTGGCCAGTTCAGTGACAGCAACATGGACCAGAGAGAAGCAGTGGCTTAGGAACCAGATCTAAGTGTTGGGAAAGGAAGTACAAAAGCTTGTGGGGTCAACTTCTTCCTACTTAGGCTGACTGTTTTCCTTTAGGCACTAAGTAGACCGATTCACCCCAGAATGACATTCATGATCCACTCAAGTAGTCTGCTTTAGTAATTCCCTGGGGATTTTCATGAGCATAGAGGTCACTCTCTCTGACAATTACGCTTTAAAGTTAATTCCCAAGATAAATAGAGCAAATTGACACCACTTTGGTTGTAATTTTTCTTGCTTCAAACTCTGAAAGACAACACAGCTACCAGTCTCAGTTGCTGGAAATTCAAGAAACATAGGCATTTTGTTTTCTGTCTTCCTAGATGAAGTAATTTAAGGCCGTCAGAAAGAACAAAATCCATGTAAACGTCTTAATTCTACAATTTTGCTTGCTTTTCTGAGAGCACAGACAATCATTGTTTCCATTTTTTTTTAAAGCTATATAAGTAGTGGTTTCTTTCTAAACTGGAATGATAGAGGGTTGTAATCTTTTTAATTCAGACCTTACAGCAGAAAAACTGGGCTTACTTGTGAGTTGTACTATTCAGTAACACACTGCATGGAACAGAGCAGTAAATAACTGAACAAGTACTTTATAATTATGCATTGGGGCAGGGGGAATTCAAAGTGGTGGTGCTGGAAGTTTGGGGGCCTGGAGTGGCAGCTGCAATTTCTGGCTTCTCCCTCACACAAAGAACATGGGAGAAAATAAAAACCTCAAGGCCTGCAGGAATCCAGAGAACTGAAGTGTGTGGAGCAGAAAATGAAAAATCTTTCCCTTGTACCTCAGCTGGCAGGAAAATATAATTTGGGTTTATCAAGTAAAATATGAGTCTATGTAGTGACTCTAGAGCTCCTAAAGAGTGTTCCAGACACTTCAATGTCTGAATAACTTTGCTAAGGAAAAAGTTGTCCAATCAGTTTGAGAAAGACTGTATACTAGATCCTGTATGGGAGAATTAAAACTCATATCAGCACAACCAAAGCTCCAAGATATCCTACAGGAAAGATGGCACCTCTTTAATCTGGTCTCTTCACCTCAATTTGATTTCTAGAGTTCCTTTTAGCAACAAGTGATATAAATTCTCGCTGACCAGGCATCTTCTGCCTTTCAAGCTAGTTCATTTGATGATAGAAAACTGTGATAGTTAATTCAGATCATTCAGTTAAATGAATGAATAATTCAGATAATTCAGTTAAAAATCAAGCATGGCACTCTAAAAACGTATAGGGATTTAGTCAATTGTCAGTGCTAGCTTAGAAGCCATAATTTGACTTACCACACACATCTTTTAATTGCAGTGCTGTTAACGCATTCACTGCATGACCCTGGACGTTTGCTTTCTTTCTTTTTTCCCTCCTACCATTTTCGTAATATAAAACTTCATTATCCTCTATTAAGACAGCTCGCCTCTGAATATGGCCTGGAAATATGGTCATTCATGTCTCTACCTTACACACTTGTTATAGTTACAATCCCAGAGGAAGAAAGCATGTCTTTCACTGCACATAAATAGGCAGGGCTCTTACAGAAAGCTGCCTACTTATAGAGTCTGTCTCTAGTAAATGGCTATGTGTTCTTAGACAATTTATTTCATCTTTGTCTCAGCTCCCTTATCTGTAAAGGCATTACCATGTTGAATTGATATTTGGATTAATGGATAACATCTGAAACATTCAGAGCAGATCCTGGCACGTGTTAAGTACTCAATAAATGCTAGTCGTAGGAGAAGATCTTCAGTAGAAGAGTTGATTTAGCATGTACCATATGACTATCTTTGAATAAATCACTGAGAGGGGGACTGTAGTAGTCTGATTGACCATATATATTGACCATGGTCAATTGACCATTGACCACAACCTCACATTATGCACTGAGAGGGTAATATCTAAATCACATTAAATCATGCAGAAGTCATTTCCAAAGGATTACTGAACACAGCACATGTATTCACTAGAAGATCAACACCTGGTGCAATCCTGACCATGATAGGAAAGAAATAGGTAGCTTCTACCTGCCCTTCAATGTGACTGGGAATGACCTCACATTCAGAGGCTGAATCCTGGGAAGCACCATCACCCTCACACTCTCAGGACTGGGTATCTAGATATCTCAATACCATTTGGTTACCTGGCCTAGAACTCTTGGTGTTATATTTAACTGGCACACACCCTGAACTTCATTGAACTTGGCCGTGACCCTTACACAGCCTGGTCTAGATTCTGGATCAGTGCATCCTGTGGTTTTAACTGACACCTACATTACCACCCACTATGCTGTCTAGAACCTCTCATCACCTTGTTTTACCTACTGGTTTGGGTCAGCTGTTAGACTGACCCACACCTAAGTTAGCTGTACCCTAAGACACTGTCTTGGATATCCTGGGGTCACTTACCTATGGTTTTACCTCTGCCCTAACTCTTGTGTTTTCCCAAGTTCCAAATGCCTGGAACAAGTTCAAGTGATGCCTTATCTCTCAACACTGTTGCTCTTACAAATGATTTTGCAGTCTCTCTTTGCTGGGCATTCTTTCAAGACTGTGGCTCTTATTCAAAAACCTCTTCCCATGTTCCCATCCATATTACTGGATAACATCATTTTACGTTTTTCCTCTTGACGAGAGCATTACTTTTAATGTTTTAGCCCAGAGCACTAACATGGATGCAACATGATGTGCAATAAACTTAAGTCTCCATAAATGGCATCTTGGGTGAAGTAGAGAGTTTCAGAGTCACTATAGATGCATTAACATACAACCAGATTTGTAGCTGGCTAGTAAATTACATTTTCATGTCAGCGAGTAGGTATTTATTTTACAATTAATGATTCCTCAAATACAGGCACTTCTAAAGAGGAGATAAAAGCCGCTGTAAATGTGATCTCAGAATAAATATTGAGAAAGGAAATACAAGCTGCCCGCAGAGTTCCAGCTGCTCTCCCCCCCAAAGCTTATCAGCGTTCTTATGGTCAGGCACATTTTGAAGTTGGAAGGCACATTTCCAACAGCTCTTGCCTTTACACATGGTTCTTGAAATACTGCAGACATTCTGGTTCCTATCAAAATAGTAGTCACTGTCACCAAAATTATTCATTTCTTCCTCATCCCTTGGTCTCCCTCTGGCTCCTCTTTGGCATCTGCATCTTCCATTCTGATGCTCAAGATGACACATCCCAATTAGGGGGAGGCTGTGACTTTACATACTTTAATATGAGCTGAGCAGAGCCAAGGTTAGCCTGTGAGTTATGTGATCATTCTGCTCTCTGGGGCCAGCAAGACTCTCTTAATCCCATACCTTTAATCCCCGCCTCCTCCAAACCAGTTACATTTCAATCATATTGTTGCAGCTGCAGCAAGTTCCTTGAAACTAAACTGCAGTTTTCCAGGGATGGTAATTTCATCTTCCTGAGTTGATTCAAAGATTAAACAGAATGCTTTAGAGATTACATTCCCAGAAAGCAGCAAGGGCAATCTAAAAGTGGTATTTGGGCCAACAACAATACAAATTTCAGATGGAAAGGGGAACTGAAAAAAATCTTAAAATTAGAGGCGTTTGATTAAGTTTAGATTTTTGACACTGAATGTTATGAAAGCTGCCTTCTGTACCATAAAATGTTAAGCATTTTATACCATTTATTTCTTCAAAACTTGGGTCTCTCAGATGAAAATGGAGCATAGAGTACAGAGAATAGTTTTCTCTCCAATTCTGCTGTTGATCTCCTTTGAGATCTTGGGCTAATAATTTTTTTCCCAGAGCATTCATGTATATCTTTTTAAACTAACAATATGTGTCTTTTCATACCAGTGGTCCTGCAAGTCTGTATGCCTTATTTAGTTGCTTTAAATTGAAAGACAAATGATGGCTATTGTAACTACGATGTCCATAAAAAGGGGAGGTTCCTAGTTCCCTGTCCCATCCAGGGAAGGGTGGAGCTGAGGAGCAAGGAAAAGGAAATGAGATTAAGGAGAGGACCTGAAGGAGACCTGAGGAGCACAGAGACATATGAAAAAGTTGTACTTTCTTCTTAGCCTCTGACTTGTATTAAGGACATGGGGAACATGGAAGGAGACATTTGAGAGAGACAGAGATGTGGGTGAGAGACCTTTGGGGAGGCTAACAATGGCAGCCTTTATCCTGACTTGGTTTTGGTTTTGCTCTTTTCCTTCCAGACTTGCAAGTCCCCTTCTGCCTTTTTCCTTAGCATCCCACCAGACATGCCTTAGACTTGTGGCAAGACTTTGGGCCTTAGCCGTCCTGCTTTGGGCCAACCCTATTTGGCTGGACATTTACCTGTGAGGGGATAGGTAACTTTGGGTGTTTTAATTGTAAACTATTTGAACTATATTATTTATCTTCTCTTTAGTGTCTATTAATTATATTCAGGTTCTTTTCCATTAAAGGTCTTATGCCTTAGAGTATGTTTTGTCTTGATGTAGCAAATGGCAGAACCTATTTAGAGCAGGCAGCTTTGGGTTTCTTGGATGCCCCTCCATATGCCTTCTAACATTCTCATTAAGCCTTCCACAAAGATTGTGATTATAGAGCTAAAAGATGGATAAAGGATTTGTTTAGGGATTGTCAGGAGAGCAGTTGTCCTCAGGTGCTTAGCGACCATCAGAATTTGCTGTATGACTAGAGAGCATCCACTCTATTCAGCCAGCCTGACCTTTAGGCAGCTACCCTGGAGAAGGTTTGAACTTTAGCAGTATCATTCTCATATCAGGATAACCTTTGAGAATCTAGGTTGGGAGTATAAAATTTGGGATGAAGGTTTCACAAGACCAGAAATTGGAGATGGTGTTGAAATGGTTCACATAGTTGTTAACCACCTATAGACAAGAAAACTCCTTAAGTGCAAGACTCCTTAGCTTGGGCTGACTGCTGTAGAAAGTACATGGAGGCACAGACCAGAGGTGGAGATATGAAAATTAAGGGCAATTAGAGAGTCACTGGTCCTTACATTAACCCAATCACACCCTAAAAGTGATTAATTTAATAGTAGATACCAACTTCACGAAGGAATAAGGCCCTCGCCGAAGGAACACTATCAGCACAATTTCTGCACTAGAAAGAGGCAGTTCTCCTCCCAAGACTGCCCACCTGTTCCCATACAGATGTCTCTTCTTCTTCCTTTCTCCTTTCCCTAATAAATCTATCCTTTTTAAATGTTACCTTTGCTGAATCAAATGGAAGTTCTATTTTTAGTAGTTGAAACAGTAATTTAGTAGTTAGTAGCTTGTCTGTGTCTGTACAAACCTTTCTCTGCTGAAAAGGGGAACTGGGCTGAAACTTTCTTTGGAGGTAACTCAAGGACCGCCCCCCCCCCAACTCCCCGAGCCCTACACCTCTTAAAAAAAAAGATATAAGGGTAGATTCTCTCCTGATTGCTTCCTTAGTTCCCCCCTGCCATGCCAAAACCACAGGGTTTTGTCCTCCTCTATCTGGCATCTTGTACTATGTCATATACCAGCAATACTCCTGAGGCATTTGATGGCCACAGGGCCCATCTTTTGGGATAATAAGTCCCCCCCCCCCAGTCTACTTCCCTATGGGAAGAGTAATTGGGTTCATTACCATCCCTCTGACTTCTCAGTCTCTCATTGCACCTACTGTTTTCTAATGACTTAACTCCCTGCCCCCCCCACCAGCCATATTTAATCAGTACAGATTATTTAGAGAAAAAAAGACAGGGGAGAACACTGGTCACCCCCACCCCTTCCCCTTGATTGCTTGCTTGTCTCTGGGCTTCTCAGGACTAAGGAATGGGAGTGAGGAGGAAGATGCTGGCTCTCCACTCCAGTGTGAACCCATGAAAATTCCCTCCCTTTAAGGATCATAGGCACTCTGGGTGGCAGGGCTTGTTCAGGGCTGCAAGTGTGGAGAGAGAGGGACAGAGCCGCTGCACTTAATCATTTCCCAGCAGTCTCACCCCCTGCTTATATTGGGAGGGGAAATGGGGGAAAGTGTCTTTGTCCTCAGGGCTGAACTCAACAAAAGGGGAGTCTCCTCCACTAGCAGCAGGGATGGGCTCTTTGCAGGCCTGACTGCCCATCCCACAGTCTGCATGAGGGAATGGATGAGATGCTAGATCCTCTCCCCATTGCATTCTTCTTCCCTTTGCCCTATTCCACCACACAGGAGGACCCACATACCCCACTCTCCAGTCCAGGAACTGGTCCTTTCTCACCCCAGAGAACCAGGACATTGGCAAGACTCTTCTGAGTCACCTGAAGACAGTGGTGCAGGAAGACGGGAGGAGGTACGATACAATCCCAGGTGGGTCAGAACTTAGAGAAGAAAGGGGGCTGAAAGCCAGTCTGAGGGATGGGACTACCAGGGTGCTACAAGGATGGGTTTGGGCAGATTTTCTTTTCCTTGGTAAGGCAGACCAAGGAAGGAATGGGCTGAGGGTACATAGAAGCTTGTCTCTTTGCTGGTCAGGACTAGCAGGGAAATTTTAGGAGCTGGGTTGTTGGGGTTGTCAGAGGCAGGTTGAGAATGACCCAGATCTCAAGCTGACTTACAACCAGCCATCATCCACTCCTCCAGCCTGGGGCTGCTGTTGGGTGAGTCTTCCTAAAGCAGACTCAAGTGGATGGAAACCACTTAGGCTCCCCTCAGCCAGCAGAGCCCTCAGCTCTGGCCCTGGGGCCCCAGTGGAAGGAAGAACCTCAACAACTTGGGGACCATTCTCTCAGGAGGGGTTCTGACTGTTCCTCTGGCTGTGGCCAAGTCATAAGTGGGTGGGGGCCTGATACACCACCTGGCACAGATCCACATTTAGAAAGGTCTAATCCTTTACTCTGAAGTTGATCACCTGATCAGGGAAATAGAAGCAAATATTCCATGTATGTATGGGGGGGGGGAGAGGGGGAGGGGGGAGAAGCTACCTCTGCATAAATAATGAGGGCAGGACCTGGGGTGGAAGTGTGGATGTTGGAGGACATGGAATTTGGAGAGTCCCCAAATCGGGGTTGAGAGAGTCTTAGAAGGCTCTTGATGGGGTGCTCTGAGGAGTCATCTCAGAACTATAGGCACCAGCCACTGGGCCCCGCATACTGGGAGGAGCAGGAGGGCCTAGTGCAGGGGTAACAGGCACTCTACTGCAGACCTCTGGTCCTGACATTTCCTTATTTTAGTTTGACCTTGTGAAGTCAATAAATTAACTGGCTTCTTTGTTCTTCATTTTTGGCTTTTACAAGGACTGTTGCTTATGTGATATGATTTAAGATTCTTACTCCCAGATATAAACTCTATCTCCATACCTAAAATTCAGTTTATAATGATTCATTTCTTGGTCTATACCCTTTTATATGATCTCTCTCTCTCTCTCTCTCTCTCTCTCTCTCTCTCTCTCTCTCCTTCATTCCATGATTCCTTTGCTTTCGCTCTCATTTAAAGACTTCTGGGAAGAAATCCATTTGTCCTTTGAAAGGTTGATGCAAGATGAAAATAGTAACTTCAGGAACCATTTGAGCCTTTGAAAAAGAGAAAAGTATGCCTGAAAGAGAAGCAAGAGCCCCAAGAAATAAACTGTACTGACTTCACAACTCTACCCAGGGCGCCTGCTTACACAACCTTGTCATTTCTTTTTCCTGTATACATGAAGTCTTTATAAAAACCAGTTAAGGTAAGCATAAATTCAACTTAGCAGAGAAACAGAAGCAGATAGTGTTTGTTTATTGACAAGGGAAGCAATCAGCCTTTGTTCACAAACTTATTAAACAGACAAGGGTTTTTCCTCTTGTCTAAACCATAGTTTGAAGAAGCAAGAGGTGGGAGGCCTGCCAGGGAAGAATACCCTCCTCCACATTTTTGTGGGTAAACCTTGCATCTTTGTCTTCATGCTTCCCTGCTTTTTTGACTTGGGCTCCCTGGGCCCTCAAAACTCCCCAAGTTCCTTAAGAAGATCTGACAACTCATTCAAGACACCCATGAGCTGTTTTAAAGCTAAGGTTTTTCTTTTCTCTCTGTATTGTAAGTCTTAACAACTTCCAAAAGAGAAAAAAAATAAAAAGAACTAACTGACTGGCTCAACATAAAATCATGAACGTGGCTCTAATTTCTCTCCCATCACTGTCAAGAAAAAAAATGTGTTTTTGCAGAGTTGTAATCTGAGTGTACACATAAGTTTCAGGTTCTGCTTTTTTTCACTTAACTTGCTTCCACATATATTTTCATGACTTTGCCAGTACTCCAGACTAACATTTTTAATGACTGTAGCATATTCCATCCTGTGCATAGACCTCAGGTGCATGACCTTTTATGCCCCCACTATAGGACTCTGGGTAATTTCAGCTCAAGAAGACTCTATCTTCAAATGCTGCTGGAGTTTCTTGGACCAACTTTGCCAATAGTGGTAGGTTTTAGGTTTTTTGTTTGTTTTTATTTCTTTCTGTCATGGTTCTCATTCTGTGTTTGCATGTGTATGCTTTTTCTGGATGTGGTTGCTTAAAAAAATACCATATTCAGTTTCACCAGTTATTGTTGCATTTTTTCTGAAATGCAGTCAAGAGTCACTCTCAAAAACAGACAATACAAGTGTTGCCACCTGTTGATGGAAAATTTTCTACACTTGTTTCACTTGGGCCCTGCTGAGGACCAGCATGAAAAGAAGAGAAAGTCTCTTATAATTGCTACCAACTAAATCTTCAGACTTGTTAACATAATATTTGCATTTTTTATGTTCTTTTTTTTTTTTTTTGGTTCATTTAGACCTTTTTCTAATATGGGTTATTGGTTGTACACTAGTATAAATTTTGCTTCATTACAATTTGCATTAAATATATTTAAAACGCTTCCATTTGATCAAGGCTCCACATTTCTTTTAAATTTAAAAGTTCCATACATCAAACATTTTGAAAACCAGGAATAGAATATATTCTAGTGCTCTAAATGAAATGATGTCAGCAAACAGTCAGAGTTTGTCAATCCTCAGCGGAACCAATTTCAGCTAATTTCAAAGAAGAAAAATAGTTTCCATATTTCATTAAAGGGTTCCACCAATAAACACAATAGAGGGGCATGGAGAAAAAGTTCCTTTTCTTCCAGCTTCAAAAATGAGTTAGGTTTGTGTGCCTTATGAAAATAAGCAAAGAGCTTGCACTTTTATTGATAACAATTTCTATAACTCTCAGTGAGAACCAAGAATCAGTTTATAGTCACTACAAATATTAGAGTTCTAAATAATGAGTGCTGATGACAGCCTTCTGTTAGCCAACAGCAATGCCTTGCATACAGTAGAGCTCAGTAAGTGAATTCCTGACTCGCTTTTTATTAATTTCCTCATTTGTTAGCTTATTCATTCATTCAATAAGTACTGCACTTTTACTAAGTACCAGGTTCTGATTATATGCTTCAAAACAACAGGATGGATAAAACACAGTCTTTGCCTTATCTATCCAGTGTAGGAACTAGAAACTGATGTGGGCAGGCAGAGAAGAAATTGATGTGGGGAATCCTGCAGAGTCTCTGAGTGTGTCCTGGTCCCGTTCCATGGAAATTAGAGGTGAGGTTGTTCCGGACTTGGGACTGCTGAGAACATGTTCTGTGTATTCATCTTCTCATTATCTGCCTGTTGAGGGCAAAAAACACACAAAACATGATTTTATAAAATTGTCAGGCTTTTAAGAGCAATGTAAAAATTTTGTGATGGATGAATTCTTATAGGTTGAAACTTTTTCTGATGTTTATAAGAAGCTCCAAGGCAAATATGTGCCTTTTGAATTTCTAGAGCTTACTTGTAAGCAGGATTAACTAAATAAAATATTCAAAATGCAGAAATTAGAAGAGTACTGGATATGAAATACCTGCATGTAGATAATGGGAAATAGAGTGAGACTAATTGTGATGGAAATACTGTAACTATTTTATCATCTCATTTAAGAAGAAGGCTAGAGGTAGGTGAGCCAAGGGATGATGGTGACTCAGTGAAACCCCAGGACCCAGGCTATTTTTATGTCTCTTTCTAAAATCCAGAGATGATGTACTTTTTCTCCCCATGCTTGTCACTATAGGTTACGAGATGACTTTTACATTATCTGGCTTTACAGTCTACAGTCCGAGAAAAAAGATGGGAGAAAGGGCAACACTAATGAGTTCCCTTCTTTTGTCTGACTTAGAGAAAAAAATCAGAAAGCAAAATATCCAACCCAGAAATACCCCCAACAAACTTCCTCTTATTGGCTTATTGGCTAAATCTCTGCTGCAAGGCAGACTTTCTAGTCTCTGCAGGGGGCTGGAAGGAGGGGCGGTTTGAGAATGGTTTCTGGACTCCCAGAAGTCTGCTCAAAAAAACCTAGTGCAGCTCTGGGCCCTCACTACCTATAGCAGCTTAATGATGCAGGATTGAATATTGAATACAAATTTGAGAACTTTCTCTGTGCCGACCTCGTAGATATAGCAGTGGCTAGGATAGACACAACTCCTGCCCTTGAGGGACATAGAATCTGAAAGGGAAAACAGTGAACATATAACTGCAGTAAATATGATGAATTTGTGATCTTCAGCTATCAAGGACCTCATTAGGATATAACCCCCAAATCCCACTGATCCAGAAAGGACTTGTTAACTTGATGAAGGTGGGATTTTTAGCTTGATGTACTCACCAACTAGCCCATTTCTTCCAGTGGTATATTGAAAATACAAATATCATAATAAAGCCTTTTTGCAGTTTCCTAAGTATGTTGTTTGTTTGTGGGTGCTTTCTTTTTTCCATGAAACTGGCACCTCCTAGCTGTTTACATTGTTTTAGGAGTCCAGGAACTGACAAATCAGGTCAGACTGTGCCCCTTTGCTTTGTTAGCTTCAGTTTCTTGCCCTGTCTCTCGAGGACCCAAGGAGGCAGCTGGGCAGTGAGCATGGCTGTAGGCCAGCACAGGAGCCTGGGGGGCTCGCCCAGGGTATATGGTAACTTTTGGACAAACTGGAGCCCCTGGAACAATCAGAGAGCAAAGTCCCAGCCCTGGGAAAAGCCGTCAATGGCCTTCACCAGGCCCAAACAACGGCTAGGCCACTTGTGGCAACATAAAAGGCCTACATCCTGGCCATGAGTAATGTGCTCTTGGCAGCTGTTAAAAGAGGCCTAAAACCCCACTGGCTCCTGGACCCAGCCGGACGGGCCAGGTGCAAGCTGACAGGAGAGCTGTGTTGATTCTAAAGGCCAGAGATGTTATTTTGAGGTTTGACTGTTTATGTCTCATTACGGCTAATTTCCATGAGTTTGCAGGCTTCGTTCTGTCAACTCCATCTCTGGTGGAGAAATCCATTTACACATGAAGGCTATTCACTAACCTACCCCCCCCCTTTTTTTTTTTTTTTGACAAGAATCATTTCTGGGAATACAACAATCTTCATGTGGAAGGTTCTTAAACAATTTGACAATTTGGGTTTGTGGGTCTCCTTTGAAGTCTCTCACTGGCCTGAGACACATTTGAACAGGGTTTACCTTCTACTTCCCTTCCCTTTAGCGTACTTGTCACTAGTAAGACAGTATTGGTTTTCTTTTATACAGTTAGGAAATTCAGATGAAAAGGATGAGGTTAATAAATCCTTACAATGAATGTACCATGTAGGATTGACAAGAAATATGTAAAAGGCATATGATGTTTTAAGGCCATTTCCCATTCCCCCTTTGAGTAGGTGGGCCTCATCCCATGTACCCTTTCCTGGCATTGATTGTAACATCCTCTCTCCTGACAGATTTTTTTTGGGTTTTTTAAAAAAATTATTATTATGGAAAACTTTGACTATATAAAAAGAGAGTTGGAAAAGTATAATAAACTCTCATAAACTGATCATGCATTGTTGTTTCTCTATTAGCTATAACTCTTAGTCTGTCTACTCCATTCCTATTTTTCTTCATGGATTTTTTGGTAAAGTTTAGATGTGCTGAAATGCATAACTTTTAACTGTGCATATCTGACAAAGGATATATCACCCATGTAATTTATACCCCGTTACAATATGAAATTTCCAGCCAGGTGTGGTAATCCCAGCTACCTGGGAGGCTGAGACTAGGGATCACTTGAGTCTGTGGATGTGGGATTACCCTGGGCAGCATAGCAAGATCTAGTCTCTTAAAAAGAAAAAAAAGACACACAATATGAAATTTCTCCTTGTTCCCAGTGTCCCCAGCCATTAGGGATGAAAGAGACATATGGGGTCTCCCTCAACTCTTAGCCCTTAAGGCTGTTGTGCATCATGCTACCAGGAGAGAATATAGTATTTTACATCAATCCGCAGACAAATATTGCTTGAGAAATCTTGACTTTCTCTTATCATTACTGGGTTTGTTCTCATTATTTGGGCCCATCTGCCTGAACCAAATCCTGTCTTCTGCTTGCCTATGACACAGCTATTACCTCTTACCATGAGGTCAGTTCTGAAATGACTGACAGAAGTCCCTCTTTGTGTTTCAATGATCAACTTCTCTGCTGAAGCATGGGTCAGAACACTAAAGATTGCCACTCAAAACAAGATTCATTTGTTATCTAGTATGTGTCAGGCTCTCAATCATATTCTAGGCTTAAAAGTAGGAAGATTTGTCCAAAGAGCTGGCTTCTGTAAATTACTGGGTAAGCCTTGACCTTCTGATAACCTAGAGCTTCACTTTACAGGAGGGCACTTGAACGTGTCTATGATTACTGATGTAATATGTTGAACATCCTTTGTGGATTAAGCACCCTATATTCTTGGTCTCTCCTAGTGTTTTTGAAGGCAATTATTTTCATCTTCAGAGGAAAATGGGGTGGGGGAGAAAATAAATATATATTGTGCACAAGTGTCACACCTGATATCCTAGTCATGAAGTAGGTACTTTAAATTCTCTTCTTTACAGCAGTTAAACTGAAGGTTAAAGGAGCTAATGAAAGTAAGGTCCTGAGAACAGTGTCTGGTCCATAGACAGGAACTAGCCCATAGACCTTTTCTTGTGTTATTATTAGGTCACTAACTTACTCAAGATTGCCTACTTACCAATGAATAAAGAAGGGATTACTCAGTGGTGGTCTTCCCTTTATCACACTTCTCCCAGCATTGTTTCTTAATCCTGAGACCCAGGAGATATGGTCCCAAACTTGGACTCAGTACCTGGCAAGAGGTTAGTGAGGCCTGGAATCTACAATAGCATGGCACAAGCTTTTGCCAAGATGGATGAGAAGTCTGTCTCTAGGTTCTGCTTTCTGGAGTAAAATCTGCACTGGTGTTCTCTTTCAAAAAGCTGTGCTGGTACATCTGCCTGTTGTTTAGCATCCTGGTCTTGGTCAATTAGATGACTGCTAAAGAACAGATTAATATGCTAGACACTATTCCTGAGAAATCAATTGCTCTAGACACTATTCTTGAGAAATCAATTGCAACTGTTTAGTTTGAGACAATTTTAAACAGGTTCTAAGAAATGTATTTCAGCAGATCTCTGAAATAATCATACTATGATCTAGCTGCTCTGGTTCCCATCTGTGTTTTGATTTCATTTTCTGTCCCTCTCGTTATCTCCCCATGCTCCAATCACACTGCCATCTTCCTTTTCCACTGGACATCAAGATCATGTACATTTCAGAACAGATCTGTGTAGCCCAAATGTTCCTGCCCTAAATCTGTTCATGACTAGCTTTTCCCCATCACTCAACTCCAAAATCCCTAGCCTCAGAGAGGCTTAATAAATTACTTAGAAATACACTCCTTTGCACTCAGTCTTTTTTTCATTTTGAATTACATCAAACTATTTCCCATTTATCTCACAATTACTAAGGGAGATACAAGTTACAAGTTGCATTTTGCTTATTTAATGCTATATCCTCGGGGCCTAGAACAATGATTTCAATTAGTGTATTCTTTACATGAAGGTCAATAATAATGCATACCATTTGTACAATGCTTTGTTGTCACACATGTTTAAGTGATCCTCCATAACTAGAGGAGAGTTATACTTGTTACCCAAAAAGAAATGGAGTCTCAATTGTGGAGGCTGATTCAGGACACTGTACTTGTTATATATATATACATATATAATTTAAAAAACACTAAATTAAAAAAAATTTTTACATCCTTCTAGAAAGTCCTGCACTACGTTGGAAGTTGGAGGTTTAATATTTCCTTTATTTGTGGGAGATTATCCTGTGGTGCTTGTACAAGCTTATGCCATGGCAGAGGGGAACAGATGAAGTACATTTAAAATAATGAAGATTTCTGCTGAGTCCTCTGTTCTTTTGTGGATCTTTGAAATAGGAAAGACTTTTCTTCTTTTTCTAATGGTTTCTACAAAAATTATCCTAAAATACAAGCATGTATAAAATGACCCTTTAATTCTTAATATTTGTCAATAAAAAAGGAAGGTACTGTGTGAGGGTGAGGCTGAGATGGGATGGTGAGGCTGAGGCAGGAACTGCTCCTTGGAGAAGTATTAGATACTTCTAGTACTTGTACGTGCCTTGGGGGTCAAGGAGTGTTTGCTCTCACAGTGGTGGGTGCCTGTGCAACAGAATGATGACTACATCCTTGAGAACATTTTAAATGAAACAGCTGTTTGAAAATCACACATACACGCTTCCCCCCACAGTATTGATTATTATTTGGAACTCAAAAAGATTCCCCAAATGATGAAATAGTTATTTTCATATCCCAATAACTCTTGAATAACTTAAATACTATGTCAGGCTCTTGTCCACAGTCTCATCCAACCCTCACAACCAACCTTTTTAGTGGGTGTCATATCTACACAATTCAGTGGGGAAACTTCAGTGGGGAAAGCGCAGAGCAAGGGCTTAAGGACCTTGTCTAAAATTATACAGTAAATGGCCGGTATAAATTTCCTAAATCCAGGGTGCTTTTAAAAACGTAGTCCTCCATAAGTAATTGCTCTACAACATATAAAATAAGTGTTGAAAGATTTACTCATCCTCAATTTTTCAGAACTTTTCCCTTCCATCAGCCACTGTGTCTTGTCATTGGGTCATTATCTATCTTTTTGCCATGTATTCAATGTGCAGTACACTGAGCTCTTACATGCCCCCAAGCATATGGTGCTGGCTCAACCATTCTGTTTTGAGGACACGTTGAGAAAACTATTCCACTTAAAGAGAAATGAGGACAGTTTGAAAGACTGAAAACAACCTGGCAATTAACATGTCACTGGCAGCAACGTGAAGTGCAATGTTGAGTCATTTGGGCCTGTGTGAACAAACAATTGAAATAATTCAAGCTCCTTTCTTTGTGAGTGGTGTGAGTGCATGTATGCATGCAAGTCTACAGTGTAGATTTTTTTAAAAAGCACTAACTGAGTAATTGACCAATGAAATAATTTCCACCTTATTTAATTAAATTGGTGTAAGAATATTTGGATAGAAAGAAACTGAAGAATTATATAATTTCGAAACAGTTCCCATCTGCTAAATCCAGTCTCTGTAATGACATGAGGAAATAGAGGTGAAAGAGAGACAAGATGCCTCTGTGAAAAGAGGTCTCGTGACTGCCAGCAACAACTTCAGTGGGAGGTTCTTTTCCTATTCTGGACTTCCGTTGCTCCTTAGATAATTATTTGTGTCCAATGTGGAAGATTCCTTTTCTCAGGTTGGGCATATTGCAGTGTGGAAAGGGATTTGGTTAATGCCTAAATGGGAAAATGTGGTACAAGACACTGGAACTCCCAAACAACTATATGAAAACCTCATTTCCTGACATCTCTTTGGCAGTACTCTGATCCATGTGGTCATGTGGTCCCAGGGTGTTTATATACAGACCAAAAGTTTTGCCCAGCAAGTGTGGGTACTGAATCAACATACCTGGTTGTAACTCTCCAGGAACTCTCTTTGAAGATTCTGTGACTCTTGCTAACAAGGTGGGTTTTCCTTAGCAGCTGAACACACTGGGTTAACTTTGTAAAAAAGAAAAATAATTACTCTCATTTTAAGGAGTTCTTATTTCTTTGTTCCCAGCTATGTAGTGTTTGGAGAGCTAGAATTTTATTAGCTATGACTATGTTTTTCTAGTTTTATATTTAGTTGCAAAGACTAAATTCCTAATTCATGGAATATTAAAGAAGCATAAATTAAATAGGTATATAATATTTTTGTTCCTGCTGGTGGGACTGCAAACTGGTTCTGCCATATAGAAAGCTGTGTGGAGGACCCTCAAATTACTGAATAAGGAGCTACCATTTAATTCAGTGTTTCCACTTCTGGGTATCTACCCAAAGGACCCCAAAACATTAATTCAAAAGGATACTTGCATACCTATGCTTATTACTGCACATTTACAATAACCAGGATGTGGAAACAAACTATGCCCCCAAACAGATGAATGGATCAAAAAGTTGTTGTATCTTTACACAATGGTATACTATTTTGCAATCAAAAAGACAAACTTAAAGTCATTTGCAGCAACATGGATGGAACTAGAAGGAAGCATGCTAGTGGAAATAAGTTAAAAAGAAAAAGACAAATACTGGATGGTCTCACTTATATGTGGGATATAGGGAAAACAAAGAAAAGGACAAAAAAAATTAAAATCAATGAACTGACAGCAGAACCAAAGCATACAGCAAAGGAAGGGGAGGGAGAGTGAAATTGGGGGAAGGGATGAACACAAGAGATTAAGATGACAGTTCACAGGTGACATGGTGGTAGGAGAACCTTGGAGGTATACAATGATGTAAAGAATATATATGTGTAATCAATAAAATAAAAAATAAGTATATAGTATTGTACATTTTAAAAAGAAAGCTCTTATTTGTTTTTCAGAATACAAGAGATTCAATTTTTTTTTGGTGTGTGGCTGTTTGTATGGCACCTTTAAAAAATTAATTTAGTTTTTTAAATAGTTAAAATTATTCCTGAGGGTCATATAGTCATAGTTATTTGAATGAAGTTTTACCCTTTATTTTGTTACAGGTGGCTTGAGATTCTTCTTTTCCACTGATCTCATAGTTCCATATAGAAGAACTTCCTTAAAGTAACTTTCCTGGCCTCTCTATATCCCTCTCCTAGTGATTAAGGTTTGAGCATAAAAACTGGGTATTTGTCGGTATTATTTTTTGAATTTCACTCTCCTCAACCATATGGAGATAACCTGTTCTCTAGTCTACCCTCTGCATAGTATTGTTGGCAGGGAACATTCCATCTTTGTCAAGAAAGATTTTGGTTTTCCAGTTCTTCCCATAACTAGGCAGATAAGTTTAGTTTGAGGACAAATGTTAGTGAAAATGTTGTGTGCATAGATTTAAAACTGCCAATCCAGCCTTACCAGTAATAAAGACAAAAGTTTTGAGTTTTGATTATCTAACTCTGTATATAATTTAGTTGGTTTTAAACTCAGTAAGGGGAAAGGGGGTTTAGTTCTTAAAACCTCAGCGAATGGGATGTTATATAGACAACTGATGTTTGTAGTTAATGTTTTAGTATAACAATATTTTGGACAGAATTTGCTATTTTCGTCACTATTTCACTGTAGATAGCGTCTTTAATTTTTTTTTTTTTTGAGACTAGGTCTCGCTTTGTTGTCTGGGAAACCGCAGGCTCACATTGCCCCAGGTACCACGGACTCAAGTGATCCTCAGCCTCAGCCTCCCAGGTAGCTAGGATTACAGGCATGCACCACCATGCCCAGCTATTTTTTTGATACTAGGTCTCTCTATGTTGCCCCGGGGCAGGTCTCAAAAGCGTGGAGTCAAGTGATTCCTCGCTTGTCCTCGCTTCTGTAGGCTGCAATTAAAGGCATGGCTCACCATACCCAGCCTTAATATCCATGTAAACTGTTACAAATAAAATCTTTTGGGACAAAGCTTTATTCTCTACCTTTTGTTTACTTCATTAGTTTTTATTAAAAAATATGTACCTATAGCCAAAGCAGTCCTGACAAAAAAGAGGAGAGGAATACAACACACATATTTGACTCCAATGTATTCATCATCTCTAGAGAGATATCTACTAATTTCGATCTTCACTTTGGTATTCATATATGCTACACCACAAAGTCATGACTTAAAACTATTATGCTAAATGAAAGAAGTCAAGGGACCACATATGATTCGATTATGAAAATCTAGAACAGATCTACAGATCTGAGAGTAGATTAGTGGTTGCATTAGATCTATAGATATAAGAGTAGATTAGTGGTTGCATAGGGTTGGGTGAGAGAGTTGTGACTGAAGTGGGAGACAGCTAAAGTTTACAAGATTTTCTTTTCAGGGTAATAAAAACATAAAATAGTGACTATTTCACAAAAGAAAGATAACTAAGCTTTAAGTGCTTCCTGGTGAAAGTGCATAGTGCCATCTATGAAACATTCTTGCAATCAAACAAGTAGAATGGATATAAAGTCTTTAATTTCCAGAAATAAAAAGAACTAGAGGAACCTGTTATGTTGATACCACTAAGATGGAATGAGCAAAATTCCAGATGTGGGAAGCTCTTAAGGGTCAACCAATGACTACATTGTCTGAATAGGAAAAATGAGCAAGAGAAGGATGAACATCTGTAAATTAACAGAGAATTACAACACCAAACCAACCAAATGAAATGTCTGTACCTAGCCTGGATGCTGAATTAAATGGTTTTATTAGATAACTGGGGGGATTTGAACACTTAAAGAGTATTTGATAATATGAAGGAATTTTAATTTTTTGGTGCTACCATAGAATTGCAGTTGTATTTTTTAAAAGAACCTTACTCTTAGGATATATATTGAAATACTTTTGGCATAAGATGATATGATGTCTAAGATTTACTTAAAAACAGTCCAAGAGGAAGGGAATGGAAGAATATAAATAAAACATTGATACTGAATTGATAATTGTTAGGAATTCTATGTACTTCCGATTATGTTTGAAATTTTCTATAATAAAAAATTTTAAGGGGAAAGTACTATCTTGCAAACAAAGTAACAGACATGAAGATCAAAATTAATAGATACCTCTTTAGAGATGATGAATACCTTGGAGTTAAAGATGTCCCTGTAGAATCTGAATAAAATTTCTTCATGAAATGTGAGAATGGAAACAAATTTAGATGTCATATTTTCTATATATGCCATTTTGTATATGGATTTAAACTAAGTTAATAAATGTTATAAGAAGATATTTAAAAATTTAATTTTTATTGCTAAAGTTTACAGGTTCCAGTGTTCTTCCCCCTCCTTCTAAACATTTGATTATTTCAAACTTTTCATTAGGATAATGTAGGATTGTGTAATATTCAAAGCGATCTTAGGCATAATAATTTAAACAATTATGCCATCTTTTCAGTGCACTCAATGTTGCAATCTAGTTGTTTCATCTTGTTGTGTCATACCTTGTTTTTTGCTATTATAAATAATGTTGAGAAAAAGTATAAAAACTTTTATTTAAAATACTTTTATATAAAAGTAACTTCTGCTTAGTATTTTTTCTTAAAATAGTGTTTCTAAAATAGAATAATAAGATACTTCAGATGCTTGATACTTGTTAAATTATTTTTAATAGATTTTAAAATGCATTAGCCAGTTAATAGTTTCATTATATAAAGACAATTTCATCATAAGTATGAAGAAGTTTCATTTTTACTATTATTAAAACAGGTAAAATTTCAATAGATATATTAAGTAAAGTAGAATACCATCTGTTTATTTGTTTTATTCCAATTTTGTTAAAATGTCAGTATCATTTTTATCTATTGGTACCTACTTATCAAATGAGGAATCTAATGTTTTCCAGTTGATGTGCATACATTACCTATCTCATAATGATAAATACATTTATTTATTTAGCATTAAGCACTGCTACTATGCTAAACCCAGAGGTTACAGTGATGAATAAAGGAATCATGGTCTCCTCTCATAGAGCTTATGTTTATGAGAGTAATAAACATTTAAGCAATTACATATGTATAATTAGTTTTGGTAAGTTCTATGAAAGAAAAGTACAAAATACAATGAGGAAACAGAATATCAGAAATTAACTTAGATCAGAAATTAAGAAAATTCTGGTGAAAGTGATAGTAAAACTGATTCCTGAATGATGAGAAGAGCTAAACCATTCATAGGGAAGAGACAGAGGGAACCTTATATACAAAGTCTCTAAAACAGAACAGAGATTAGAGCTTTTAGAAGAATGATATGACTGGAACACCCAGAGCAGTGGAAATGGTGAAGGAAATAATACTGGAGAGGGGGCCAGAGTTCTAGTCACACAGGGTCTTTCAGGTTGTGAGTTTGAACTAAGGTAAAGGCAGGGAAGCAGAAATTTGAGAGTCTTGGTTTTGGGATCAGACTGAAATTCAAATTCTATCTATGTCATTCTAGTTCCATGATTTTTAGCAGCTGAATCTCTCCAGGCTTTGGTTTTTTGTTTTTGTTTTTTTTAAACCTGTGAATCAGGATGATAATTGCAGGCTTTTTAATTGGACTGATTAAATGATTAATTAATTAATTAAAAGGATTAATTGAGATAATGCATGTAGGGTCTTTGCACAGTAACTGACATATTAACTGTTATTAATTGCAGTGGGTAGTCACTGGGGTATTTTCTGTGGGATGGTGACACAATTCCATTTATTATATTTTAAATGATCTCTGATTGCTACATGGAGGACTCAGGGAGATTAATTAGTTAATTATCAGAAGAGAAGACCTGGAGAAGTGAAAAGAGGCAGGAAATACTAGCAATATAAAATTTAGAAGCACATGTGATGTTTATCACAAATGGGGTGGTAAAGAAAAAGGGAGGAGTCAAGGATGATTCTTATGTCTTAGGTACGCATGAAAGACCAAGCAGATGGAAGTGACAAATTTTCTGAGAGAGAAACACTGGATGAAGAGATAATTTGGTCAAGTTACATTTTGAATGCATTAAGTTGAAGCAGAGAATTGTACATTTAGAGTACTGGATAGTAAGTACAGCACTCAGAAGAGATATGTGAGCTGGAGGTAAAAATTTAAGTGTCTCTAGGGTAGAGATATATTTTAATATTTTAAACCATGAAAATGGATGAGATCACCTAGGGAAAAAGGAAAATTGAAAAGAAGACAGGATTCAGAGGCATGCCTTAAGGAGCACCAATGTTTAGAGGTCAAGTAAAAGAGAAATGTCTGACAAAGGAGGGTGAGAGAGAGAAGGAGGAGAAAGCCCAAGAGAGGATGATATCATGGAAGCCTGGAGAATAGAGTTTCAAGAATGCTATTCAACTGGTTGGAATGCTTTGGGAGTTTTCCTGGCACAGCCCCAGGAGCTTCCTTGGAGTGGTGCAGGCAAACATCATCTTGTGAGTTGAAGGGTGAATGGGCTAAGGAAGTGGAGAGCGCATATGAAGTCAATCCTTTTGAGAAGGCCTAGGGTTGACCCGTTGTCCTCTTTACTGCCCGTTCTTTCCCAGCTTGCCTATTAATGATTTATTGGACTCACGGCAGTTTCACATTTCTATGTAGGGATCAGCCCTACTTGAAAGGCTGAAGAGTTTAGACAACTGAGAGGCTCTCACAGAACACATAAAGCTGTCCTGCCCTTCCCAGCTGCCTCCATCCCAGGCTGCAAGGGCTACGGGCATCCCGAGGGAATCGTCCTGGAATGGGACTGCCATGAAGAAGCAGGTGGCACAGCCCACACAGCTCAGCAGCGTCCACATCTGCCCTGTGAGCTACCTGGGAAAGGAATTTCAGCCTGGGAGCTCCTGCTGCAAATGCTGAGAGTCATAAGCAGCCGAGGCAGGAGTGATATTCACTTCAGGAGCCTGGGGGGGGTGGCCTCCCAGCAACCATGCTCTCTCCTCTCTTAACGCTGTATAATCTCTAAGCATATTTCTGTAAAGCCGTTGATTAACTGAAAATGTGAAATAATTCTGTTTGGATGGGAATGGAGAGGAAACTAAGAATTAAGAGTAGATATGGTTTATAATAAAGACTTACAGTGAATAATATAAGCATAGGGATTTTATGTAGATTATCACACTTAATCCTCACAGTAATACTAGGATGTAGGAATCCTTATGTGCATTTTATAAATCAATTAAGCAGAGATTTAGAAGGTGAAGAAGCTTTCCTAAAATCACATGAGGATCAGATGGAGCTGAGGATTTCTTGGTTTCACTAATGTTGGAGACCCAAATTCTTATGAGTATGTGAAAAAAGGGGCAGGATATAAAATTAAAACAATGTAAAAATACAAGGGAAAAAAGAAGAAAACATGCAAAAAATGATGGGATTTCAAGTGATGATCTATTCTTTTTCTACATTTGCAATTTTCTTAATGTTAAATGTAATATTTTTTATAAATTATTTATTTATTTATTTTAATTTTTAATTTATTTATATATAAATTTCACAACATTGTAATCCCAGGGGTTCCCCCCCTCCCCTCCCTTCCCACCCCCTTTTCCCCTCCTGCTCAGAGTTGTGCACTTCAGTTTGGTGTTTAGCTTGTTTTGACTTTTCCTCAAGTCTTTTGTTTATTTTTTCACTATATCCCATATATTAGTGAAACCATTTGGTTTCTGTCTTTTTCTTTATGATTTGTTTCTGCTATTATGATTTCTTCTAAGTACATCCATGTTGTTATAAATTTGTTGAATTTGTCAATTTAAATTGATGAGTAATATTCCATTGTGTATATATACCACATTTTTTTCATCCAGTCATCTGTTTTGGGGCATTTAGGTTGCTTCCATGACCTTCCAATTATAAATTGTGCTGCAGTAAACATCCGGGCACAGGTGTCCCTTTGTACCCACATTGAGGTCTCTTTTGGGTAAATTCCCAAGAGAGCAATTGCTGGGTCAAATGGTAGTTCCATTTTCATTAACTTGAGGGTCCTCCATACAGCTTTCCATAGTGGTTGGATTAGTTTACATTCCCACCAGCAGTGTAGTAGTGTTCCTTTCTCTCCACATCCGCGCCAGCAATTCTTGTTGTCCATTCTTTGGATGTGGGCCATTCTTACTGGTGTAAGGTGGTATCTCATTGTGGTTTTGATTTGCATTTCCCTTATTACTAGTGACGTTGAGCAATTTTTCATGTGCCTGTTGGCCATTTGTATTTCCTCTTTGGAGAAGTATCTTTTTAGTTCTTCTCCCCATTTTTTGATTGGGCTTTTTGATTTGCTTTTGTTTAGTTGTGTGAGTTCCTTGTGGATCTTTGTTATTAATCCCCTGTCACTCATGTGGAGGGCATAAATTTTTTCCCATTTGGTTGGGCATCTTTTAGTTTTTTCTGTTGTCTCTTTTGCTGTACAGAAGCTTTTTAGCTTGATGTAGTCCTATCTGTTTATGTTTTCCTTCTAAATGTAATATTTTTAAGGACAATCACAAAGAGCAAGGGACAATAGATGGAGAAGCTGTTTTAGTCATTAGGTCTCCTCATGACTTAGCATTCTGGATTCCAGTTTCTTTTTTTGTCAATTTACATCACTAGCCAGCAATTATTGAACAACCACTACATTCCAGACATATTTGCAAACAGAACAAAATATAAATCATCATAAAATTCAAGTTATGTATTCAAATCTTTCTACACATGAGGAAGTGAAGGGCTAAAAATGAAGAATAAGAAAGCAATCTGGAGACTTAGACCTGGCTTTGAGTTTTGACTTTCCTCTGATAAACTGGTTGACTGTGGAAAAGTTACAATTTCAGAGTCTCAATGATTTCTATCTTCCTGGCTTCTTATTAGGAGAGCACGTGATAACGCATACTATGCCCTTGACACAGAATAAAGTACCTGAAAAGTATTATTATTATTATTATTAAAAGACTTTGTGGGCTAGGACAAGGCAAAATAGGAATTCAGTCCTAGAGCTATCAGAATGGAGGCTCCTTCTGCTATGACAGAAGCCCAGTGATACTGCAGTATCCTTCACCATCATCCAGGCTCAAAAGTCTATCATCCCAATCTGTCCTGCCCTGCTTTTGAAATGATAGTGGAAAAACAAAGTTACCTATTTGCTCCTTTTTTAATTTTATAAAAAAGTTGAAGACTTTGGGCTCATGGAGCAGACCTTTATGTCACTGAAATGAGTGACTTGGCTCATTGCAGCTCTTTATAGAAAGTGTGTTTGTTATGGGCGCTCTCAGTTAGGGACTCAAAATAGGAGATCTTGTCCCTAACCGTGGCTATGTATGTATCAGGCAGGCTGAATTTGAATTATTATCCATAAGCAGGTTATCAAATACTTTCATCTGCTACATCTTTTTAAATGTGTGGTTTTCTATACCAAAATAATGCCAAATTATGTATAAGGTCTACAAAAGAGTTGGTTTATACATTTAGTCTAGTTTCCCCTTTCTTTAGATCTGCTTCTTGTATATTTTTCTACTGTGCAAAAAGATTAAGTTACTGCTAAGTGAATAATGCAATCTCTCATTTACAATGCATATCTCTTAATGTTTTTTGTCAGGATTGGCAGTATTTGATTAACTAACATAAAACGTTTTAGAAAAGCAAAGAGGAGTTTATGAAGTGCTAAATATGCCATAATGCCACCCCTTTCTTGAAAACAGTGTTCCCAAACCAGTTCTTTCTTGCATGAAGTGGCTAGAATATTTCTTGAGTGAAACCACTCCTGATACATTAAACCTGGCTGCTTAGACCAGGGATTGGTGTCCAAATGAAAAACAATCATGTGTAAGCTGGATCTGAGGGAGGTTAACTGCCTTTATAGAGTTTGCTGTGAAATAGTTTGTGGGACATGGATAAACTGATGATGCATTCACAAGAGAGGGCAGTTAGTCATGCTCCCCATAAGGAGCCTCATGTCTATTCCTCCACCTGGCCTGGCATATGGCTATGACACAGAAGTCCAGGGATGCAGGGTACAGTGAGGACATAGAGGCTGCCCTACATGCCCTAGAGGACCCATTCCTGCCAGGCAACTTAGTAATCTGAGGACTCCTTTTCCAAATAAAGCATTATTGGGGGGTATAGCTCAGTGGTAGAGCATTTGACTGCAAAAATATTACCAACCCTCAGAAACAATTCAGTAAGGTCCCCGTTAATTAATGAAGAAAATTAAGATACGGAAGTCAATGGTTGCAGAGTTCATTAGTAGCACACTTGGGAGAGGAGCTCCAGATTATTTATTTTTCATGCATGCTGCTTCTTCAGATGTCATACTGCATTATGTTTTGATAGTCTGTTTACTCTGTGGTACTCCATGCTAACATGCTGTAGAAGAGACTGGTATTTACCTAATCATTCATTCATTATGTATTTATTTAGTACATCTTAGGTGACTAGAACTGAGCTGCAAATTGAGGGGAAAGAAAAAGAAAATATAGACCTTACCCTCCAGTCATTTAAATCTGAGGGAGAACACATGTCAGACTATTTTGTAGTTTCATGATAATGTGAGTCTGTAGAATGACAGAATGAAAGCTGTATTTACTATAATTAGAAAAGGCATTTCTTTGCAACTTTATTATTTTTTATAAAAATCAAATAATTTACTTATATATAAATTTCACATCTTTGTAATCCCCAGGATTCACCCCCCGACCATTCCTCCTCTATCCCACTCCCTGCCCCGAGTTGTGTCCTTCAATTTTGTTGTTAACTTTTTTTTTACTTTTCTTCATAGTTTTTTGTTAATATTTCCCAAGTCCCATATAATAGTGAATTCATTTTGTGTCTGTCTTTATCTTTTTGATTTGTTTCTGCTAATATGATTTCTTCTAGGTGTGTCCATGTTATCATAAATTCATCTAATTTGTCATTTTTAATTGATGAGTAATATTCCATTGTGTATATATACCACATCTTTTTCATCCATTCATCTGCTTTGGGACATTCAGGTTGTTTCCATGTCCTTGCAATTATAAATTGTGCTGCAATAAACATCCGGGCACAGGTGTCCCTTAGTACCCATACTGAGGTCTCCTTTGGGTAGATCCCCAGAAGAGCGATTGCTGGATCAAATGGTAGTTCCATTTTCATTAGTTTGAGGGTCCTCCACACTGCTTTCCACAGTGATTGGACCAATTTACATTCCCACCAGCAGTGTAAGAGCGTTCCTTTCTCTCCACATCCATGCTAGCACTTGTTGCCTGTTATTTTTTTTGATGTGGGCCATTCTCACTGGTGTAAGGTAGTATCTCATTGTGGTTTTGATTTGCATTTCCCTGATTGCTAGTGATGTTGAGCAATTTTTCATGTGCCTGTTGGCCTAAAGAGATAACAGAAAAAACTAAAAGAAGCCCATCGGAATGGGAACAAAATTTTGCCCTCCACAAGAGTGATAAGTGTTTAATAACGAAGATCCACAAGGAACTTACACAACTAAACAAAATCAAAACAAAAAACCCAATCAAGAAATGAGGAGAAGAACTAAAAAAACACTTCTCCAATGAGGAAATACAAATGGCCAACAGGCACGTCTTTATAACTTTAAATTTTTTATTTTAAGCTAAAATTTGTGGGGTGGGGGGATGTTTCTGGCTTTTAAGAGGTTGACAGTAGTTGACTGAGGCATGGAATAAGATTGTGAAGCTACCAGTCTTAGAGGAATGAATAGCTGATGGATCAGGATTGATTGGTAATGTTTGCACTGTGGGTGCTAGAAGCAATGTGCTATGTTGTTGTCAGGTTTTTTGCGAAAGTGTATCAGTTTTCTATAGAGGTGGACACACAACCTCTATTTCTTCCTGGTGCAAGAAATAGCCTGAACAAAGACTTGGGAATGAGTGTCTGAAGGGTGTGGGAAGCTGATCTAAGTCTATCAAGAATGGGAGCAAGTAAGTGAATGCCAAATGTGTTTGATTTTACCCTATGACAAAACCAGTGTTTGTGAAAACATGTGAATTGATGGCATTAATTGAACCCCACAACTCTTCAGACTCAGGGTGTGTTGGGAGGTGAAGTGGGGGAGGGAAGGATCAGGTGAGACTGGCTGTTCCTCACCCCACCCTATGTCAACATAACACATTGGTTTATCTATTTTATACGTTGGTGTTTCGCGCAGGAAAAAATTTTGCCTTTGAAAAAATTACTTCTTCCTTCAAAAAAACAAGTTGAAACCACTGCTACAAGCAAGAAAGTTTCTCTGGTGATTTTGTTTTGCCCTGTAAACTTAGTGCTATAGTAAAATCGATGGGGTTCTGGTCTGTAGATTGAACCTAAGAAGGATTTTAGAATATTGTTGCAAATTCAAGTGTGAGGATATAATGTTCTGATTTAAGGATAAAGCCATTATATCAGGGCAACAGATGATTAAGAAAAACTATTTCAGGGAGAAGTAAACTCCATCCAAGAAAATAAATAAATAAGGTTTTGCTATTTTCATTAACTTGTACTGTATCAAATTAATTTACTTTCTAGACTATGAACTTTATGAGGGCAGGATTGTCAGTCTTGTCTTAAGGTGGTACCTGGGACTTAGTGCTCAATAAATATTACCAAACCAAACCAAACAAAAAAAAAAAAACAAAACAAAACAAGGAAAAGGGTATTGTAACCATTAGAACAATTTCTCCTGCAGTTGAGTGGCATCTTTACCACAACTGGCTAAATGTTGAGAATATTTAGTGGTCAGATTGAAGGTACAGTGAGTTCAAGACTCAGCATAGTCAGCTACTGATTGATGTCATTGAGGGCCCAGGGTTTCTCTTCCTCTCCACATATGGGCTCTGTCTTTCTACTGATGCTTCTTGGGTTGTAGGATGACTGTCTGTATTGATCAGGCCACAGGCCTCCTTGTTTAAAGACAACAGAAGAGAAAGAGGACACATTGCCCTAAGCTTAGTCTCTTAATCCTTAGTCCCATCCCTGTTTTCACTTGTTGATCCACCAGAAGAATCCCTGGGACTGACTGGTTGTGAGCTGAATACTATAACACATTATATGCTATTTCAGAGGATACTTCTCTAAAAAGCTGTGATAAGCAAAACAAAGGAGACACAGACATCAATGTCTAGACAAGTTCAGTCAAACTAGCTGGAATGAAAGTCTGTATCTTGTCCACTCTGCCGTGCACTGTCTAGTCCACTGTTTGTCTAGTCCACTCTGCTGTTCTCCATTTTGTAGATCTGGGAATAAGGCACACCATTAGACCAGGCCTGGATGAAGACACTGGACCAACTGCAAATACCTCAATGTTATGTTCAAACCGGGCTTCGGAAATGGCCTTTCATCAGTGGTGGCCTCAGGGATGAAGTTTTGGTTGCTATATTCTTCATATTCACAAAGGGTCATTCTAACCTTTGAATCAGTAGGTGCTCTTTCCTTCCTTCCCCAGTGTCTTCTCTCTTGGTTAATTGCTACTTTTACATTTCTCATG
>PVHY01001328.1:66596-164244 GCA_004024945.1 Uropsilus gracilis
CTTTCTTTCTTTCTTTCTTTCTTTCTTTCTTTCTTTCTTTCTTTCTTTCTTTCTTTCTTTCTTTCTTTCTTTCTTTCTTTCTTTCTTTCTTTCTTTCTTTCTTTCTTTCTTTCTTTCTTTCTTTCTTTCTTTCTTTCTTTCTTTCTTTCTTTCTTTCTTTCTTTCTTTCTTTCTTTCTTTCTTTTTGAGACTAGGTCTCACTATTTTTGCCCAGGGAACTGCAAACTCATGTTGCCTGGGGCACCACAGACTCAAGCAATCCTTAGTTTCCCAGGTAGCTGGGATTATAGGTGCATGCCACCACGCCCAACTATTTTTGGGGATTAGGTCTCACTATGTTGCCCCAGGTGGGTCTCAAACCCACGGACTCAAGTGACTCCCAATCTCAGCCATACTCCATAGGCTTGCGCTTAAAGGTGCACACCGCTGTGCCACTTTCCCATGGTTCTTTAGGGCTAATTCTGCCTTTATTTCATTAACCATCTCAAATACAGTCTTGGAAGCTGTAGTAAGGAAAATCTTGCTAAAATGTGAACTTCTAAAAGTTATATGTCAACAGAACAGAAAAACTAGAATGCATTCTTATACCTTGTCAGCAAATATTTATTGAGTGACTATTATGCAATAAGTATTGAGTCAAGTTCTGGAAATATAGCAGTGAATAAGTGAGAGTTCTGGTATACATGACATAGTCAAACTGGGAAAAAATTTTAGACAGTCAATTTGGTAAAGTTTACCCAGCAAGAAAGTACTAATGTAGGCATAAATGTAAAGTTATATGGGTTTTAAGAAGAAGGGTAGAAAGCAAAGAGAGTGTTCTAAGCAGAGGAGATGATATGGGTAAAGCCCTGGAAGCAAGAATAAGTGTCCAAGAAAAGGTGAATGTGTTGACAGGAGGCAATGATGGGCCTAGAGCAGTCAACGATGACCGGACCAGTGCAAACACTGTTAAGGAACCTAAACTCTGAGCTGAGGAACCAACTAATGGTGTTAAGCTGGGGATTATCATAATCAGATTTGCATCTTAGAAAGACCATGTTAGTTGCAGTGTGGAGGACAGACTGAAGGCATGGAGACAAGGCAGGAGGCAGCTCAGTTGCCCTGGCAGGAGTTGACGTGATCTATTACACTGTCAGAGAGAATGAAGATAAAGGGACAGAGTCAAGAGCCATGTAGGAGGAAAGTGTGATTGATTGAATGGGGTCAGAGGAGGAGAGAAAGGAGTCAAGGATGATTGTTAAGTTTCTGACCAGGATGGAAATACTCCTTGAAGCAGAATTGCAGGCATCCGTGACCCAGGTTTAGAGCACAGCTATTTTTTGGGTGGGGCACATGCTTGTCACACTTAAAATCACATTATGCAAACAGCTGCCTACCCCAAATATTTACCTTTCAGGATGGCCCTGGCACTCATTTATATTCACTAGCATAGGGAGCTTTTTTGTAGATTGAGGACTGGAGTGTTTCTGGCTGGTGTGCTTTCAAGGTGCAGTGAAGGACCACAGAGAATGTCTCCTAGAATTCTTCAGATTATTGGCAATTTTCACTGAAACGATGACTTGAGTCCCCCAGTCTCTTACTTTATGGAGTTTCATCTGTAGGCAACTTCTTTTCCTCTGGATCCCATTCTCCTCTCCTCCTGTTTATAGTGGAACCAATTGACAACTAGAAGCCTTTTAACAGCATAATATACTAAATTGAATCAACTTTTTCCCTGATTATATCTGAGCACTGTGTATGATACACATGTACATACAAATGTCTTCATTAAAAACAGTATGTATGGCTTACAAAATCTTAACAAGAGTCTAGACAACCTAAATAGCAACCCATGAAATGTGTATGTTTGTGTGCAAACGTGTGTGAAGAATACTACAGCATATTTAGATTATAAAGGACTCTACCTAGAAATTATTATCATTAAATATGTTTTATAAGCTCTTATAATTTACAACAAAGAAGGTTATACATAACGAATGTTAAACCTGTAGGTGAGAATATCTATGTAATATAAAGCAATGAGATTTTAAAAGAAAATAAGTGCACCTGGTCTACCTTAAAAACTTTTTAAAAGACTCATATTTTTTGTAAGTGAATTAAGTTTCTGTTTCTCCTGGGGCTGCCAGCACTCTCTGACCAGTACAACAGCTGCACCATGCAGTGCTGAGCTGGGAAAGGCTTGACTTGTGGTTGTGGATTCAGCCCTGGCAGACTGATCTGCAGAAACTCTTAACTGGCATCTTTAAGAAGTGAGACTTTTTTGCAATAGTGCATAAGTCATAAGCTCCCAGCATCCCTGTTAACTGAACTTTAAAAGACATCTCCAAATCCAACAGCATGGCCATCTTTCAAATCAACCTCTTGGTTACTGGCACTGATAACTACGCTCAAGGCTAAGACAATAAAATGTGATCATTCTTCAATTCAAGGACAAACAGAATGCCTAGCCGTGGTGGTTAGAAGATGTATGTTTACCAAAATAATGGGTTATCCTTACATCTTTGTTTTCAGATAAAGGATTGTTGTGAACCCTGGCCTAAATTCCAAAAGGGGTTCATGTCTCTGGAATCAGGGAAAAAAGTATTTTTATAGGTGTTTTCTTTTCTGCTTCAAGGGGTTCTGGTTGCTGAGTTCTGTGTTGCACAAAAGTCTGGAAGGAAGAGGGTAGTTACTAGAAAACTTCAATTGATGTGACCCCTGGTGGCTGCTGTGAGTGATGGGTGCACCAAACAATTTTTCTTAAAGGTTAATTTCTTTGCAATAACAGAGAAACAAATTGATGCATAGGCTTTGGCAGAGGTATCCAAAGATTCAGTTATTACTTGTCAATAGAAAAAGTAGGATACTAGATAAATGACTGTACAATCATTCATTCATCCTCCAAACAGTGTACTTAAAGGCTATTTGACAGTTCAATTTTGACTGCCTGTTTTAGGCCACAAAGGAACTAAATGAAAAAAAGAAAGGAGTGATGGTACTTTTTTCTGATATTTCTGCAAAGGTACTTTTTTCTGATATTTCTAATGCTTACAATTATCTTCTTCTTCCAGAGGCCTTGGAACACAGACACTTCAGCAGCTAGAATCCCTTGAAAAAGAAAATATCAATAAAACTAGTCTTTCTAATTCTAGAAACATGGAACTCTTGTGGAGTTTAGGCCAGGGTTTGCAACTACACATAATTGGAAACATAGATATATAGACAGATTTATTTTGGTCAGGACATATCTTCTCATTTCCAAAGGGATTATACCTCTGCAGAGACAACAGCAGTATATGTGCCAATGATAGGTATGAACTAGAATCATGCTTCCTTCCTCGTTCTATGCCAGGTCCACTTACTGGCAAAAAGATGTAAGTGGGAGATCCAATCCAAATGAGCTTATCCCAGCATAAGCTCATTTGGAGATTTTGGGCAAATCAATTCTCTCTAAGCCTAAATTCCCTTAGTGGGAAAATGATAGTGTCAGTACCTGAATCTTCCTGAACTAGTTGCTTTGCCTTTTACTCTTCCCAACACAGCCAGGGAAGGATGGGCATTTCATTTCCCCAGACATCATTAGTTTGAAGTTTACAGAAATCAAAATAATTGAAAATCAGTTAACTGTGTGCATGCTTTCCCCATGGATTTGGAAAGGTCATGTAGATCATGTAAATCAATGATTCTTAACATGTGATCCAGGACAGTGACAACAACTGGGAACTGATTAGAAATGCCTCCCCCCCCCAATTATATTAGTTTACAACACTTTTTGAGTTTCAGGTATACCATTTCCCACCTCAACTTGACTTGTGGTTGTGGGCTCAGTCCTGGCAACTCTATATATTGCACCATGCTCTCCACCAGCCAATCAGTCCCTATACCCATCCCTTCCTCCTCCTTCTCTTCCAGTAACCTCTATTCTGTTGTTAGAATCTAAGGGATTGTTTTTGTTTGCATTTTCTTTTCTATATATTCCACACGAGTAAAATCACAAGGTATTTGTCTTGTTCCTTCTGATTTATTTCACTTAGCATAATCCCCTTAAAGTCTGTACATTTGCAAATATAAATGCCATTTTTTGAGACCCCCACCCTCCAGATGTGCTGAACCAGTTTGTGGGGGTGGAGTTGAGCAATCTGTGGTTTTACAAGCCCTTCAGGTGGTTTCAATGCTGGCTAATGTTTGAATGAAGAATAATACATACACTGAGAGTAAATAGTTCTAGATCCTTCCTCTGTTATGCTTTGTTGATTCTAGTATAGTCCAACAATTTGGTATTTTTGTCTTTAAAAACATGTCCAAGGGCACTGGTGATAAGATGAGATATGAAATGAGCTGAGTCAACTCTGTGTGTCAAAAGGTCGTCGCGTTTAAACATATCTTTTTTTTTTTTGACAATTACAGAGTGATTTTAAATAGAACCCCAGGTTGCAGCAAAGAGAATTTTGGGAAATGTAGTTTATTTGTTTATAACAGCAGTGCTTTGAAAAGGGGGTTGTTGAGGTTTGGCAACTGTCTTCTGGCAAGGTATGAAGTTTTCCAGAGCATCCCAGACTTGGTGAAAGAGCGCCATTTCTGCAGTCCCTGACAGCCGCCCGCGGGTAGAACTCACTGCATTGTGTCTTTGCGTGTTTGTTTGTTCTGCTTGTTGAACACTGGCTTTCATACCATCTTGTTCTGTAATTCAAAACTGACTTTATAATTAGGTCTGAAAAGGAATGGTTCCCAAGCAATTATTTATGAAACTGGTAAAGACAGTTGCCTTCGTTTTGGTGTAATTTGTTTGAGAAGGATGCAGCTTGGCTTTGTTTGAAGTTATACTGGGCAGGCCTCTCTGCATTTGTAGTGGGAGGGCATGAGACTGAGTTCTGTTCTTGAGAATCTAAATGGATGAGCAGAAGATGCTGTTCAACTTTTCTCTTTCATCTTTGGACAATAAACTATGAATTGGTTTATGCATTTAAACCCACCTGGTTCAAGTTTAGCTGTTTGGCCCCAAGGAAAAGGTTAATTAAATTACAGAGGCCAAGGGGGACTGCCTAGAGAGCAGACTGAAAATGATTATTGGTGTGCTAATTCAAAGTTTCCCTTTTTGGATTCTAGCCAAGGGAGACCTGAGACATTTGGGTTAATTTGTATATTTAAAAATTGGGGCTCAAACCTAACTTCTCAATTGAGAAAATTATGACTGTATATATGATTCCTTTTTGTTTTAGCATCTACCATATGGGACCATCAGGAGGCTTGGGAAGGGGAAAGCAAGTCCAACCTTGGATTCTTACCCCTAATGTGATTCCACTTGATTTGTTTTGGTTATTTACTCTTCATCTTTGGAATTCCTTTTGAGAAAATGTTTCACTATATTAAATAATTTGAAAACCATTGGTTCAGACTAGAAGAGTACAGGCCAACCTTTACCCTATACATCAAGTTAGTCCACCTGGCAGCCCTCACATACTCTTCAAACACTGGAGGCATGGAGTCCACCCTTTGGCAGTCACAGCTGGCTGCTTGTTTCTCCATGATGTTAGCCTTCATACCACCTCCAGTTCTGGACTTTGGCCATCAGTCTGGTCCTCCCTCAGCATGTGGATAGTCAGCTCTTTTACCCCATGAAAGACTTCCTCTACTCCTCCTTTTGGTCTCCAAATGCCTGCTATGTAGCCAAATCACCAAGAACTTGTCTCAAAGACAGAGGAGGTGCTATAAATCCTCCAAGTCGCTTGGTTTTGTAGTAATTTTTCTAGGTTTATATAAGATGATGATCCTTGTTACTTTTTCAGACTGGAGTCCTGCTACTTTTTGCTCTTTGCCCTGGTGTCATATCTACCGCTGCTTTTTCAGAGAAGCCAGTGCACGTCCTTTTTCCAGAAAAGACTCATTGTTTTATTCTGTTGTTAAAATGATGTTATCCCATTTTAAATAAGAAAGTTGGGTGTCATGCTTTTATGTGGTATCACCCACTATGTCTGACCCAGGGAAAGAGCAGTGGGAAACGTTGTTTTGATGTGGAAAACCATATTATATACATATATATTTTAATTTTCTTATTTTCATACAACATTGGTCATATTTGTATAATTATTGTTCCCCTTAGGTATGGACTTCCTATCCATAATGTACCCCTAATACCCCAGTCACTCCAACTTCTCTCTCACTGCAAGTCATTAATCAACGCTTGGCTCACTGGTCTCTTCTTTTTTTTTTTTTTTTTCTGGAGTAATGTCTTCTTCCTAGGTGAGGACTTCTGCTCCTGGAATGTAGCACCCAGGCTGTTCAGATCTCCAGGAGTAGCCAGGTTGAGCACATCTTGTAGGGCAGGTGTGTGACATAGTTCTCCAGGCTCCTTAATTCTGGTGCTTCCTATGCTGGAGGAGACTGCCTCCTTTTCTCCAGTCCAGTGCGTTCACTGTGTTCCATGCTTCTCATTCATGCTGGCTATCTCCTCCATTCTGATATCTAGCATATGATGCTGCTTCTGAGCTTTGTGATTCTGGTATCTGGTACTGGGAACCCAAATCTCAGTCACTGGCAGTGGAGAAGTTCCCGGATAGGCACAGACTTCAGCAGGTGATTGGTCCAGTTCATCTCCTCTTTTGTGGTTTACAGTTCTGCCATGGGGCCAAAGCCATATCTCTGTGGCTTTCCTCCCCCACTGGAAAGGGAGGAAGACCCACTCACATTGCACACATCTCTGGATCAGGGGTTTGGTTCCCCAGCTCCTGGAGAACTGATTCTGTGACAGGTTATTAAGATAGTTAGTCTGTAAGTCTTGTCTCTTGAGGTTCTGACTATGATCTGCTTGGGTCCTCACCAGGTGATGAGTACATCAGAAACTGTATTTGTTCCTCTCCTCTCCTGTATGTCTGCAGCTGGAGTGTTTGATTTCCTCATTCTTAGTGCAGGTCTGATTGAAGTGGGAGTAGACCAGAGAGGGATCCCCATGCCCAGTCCCCCACCCCTGGCCCATGTGGAAGTAGAGGCCAACTCCTCTAGCTCAAGATGCTGAGACCCCAAGACCCTAGTGGCACAAGAGTTACACTGTCTCCACCCCCCACCTGTAGCCTAGACCCTGTTGGGGATGTGTTAGGGGCCCTCCTCAGGGCTCCAGGGTGTTTAGAGGAACTTCAACTTCTACCTCTGATCTGAGTTGGACCAGGGTTGGGTCTGAAATGCTGGAAGCCAAATTCTAACACCTTGAGCATTTAAGACAGTCCCTCGGTATTACTGATGAATTGCTTAAGAAACCAGCAGTCTAAGAAGGGTCTGAATTTACCAAACACAGAAGAAAATTAAGCTTTGAAACAGGGTAATTGAGTTCTTATCCTGACTCTTATTTCCTAACTGGTTACCTAGAACTTAGAAATGTTTCTATGCCTCCAATTATGCATCTCTAACTTAGGGGTGATAATATTCCATAGGATCATTTGTGAAAACTAAAAGAGAGGGGCAGGGTGGGGAAGGACAGAAAGAGAATCCTTGTGTCACTTAGCAGATGGGAATGTTAAAAATCATTTACTATCTCCTCTTTCCCCTGAGCCCCCACCATGGCACATAGTAGGTACTCAAAAGTGCTACAGCCTTTGCTACAAAGGCCTTCAGTTAGATCTGGAGAATCATAACTCCGTGGTTCTTTGTCTATTTGCCATCTTGATTTGATTCCCCACTATTGTGATCCATTGGTAGCTTTGTTTTGTCTTACCAATCCTTAGTGTTAATAGAAATTCCTATTGGTAGCACATAGATTCAGCTATGCAAAATAGCTGATAATTATTTATTTCAAGGAGAGTTGTCAATTACAATAACACTGTTGTTTAAAAATCCTTATTGGCATTTCAATATTTTTCCATTAGAGTTCAAAACTTCAGCATAACTTGCTGTACCTGCATGGTCTGACCCTACCTTTCCTCAACCTCTTCTTGCTCTCTGCCTTCTGTTTTGTTCCTCAACTGTACAGTATCCCCTCTAGCCACAGAACCTTTGCACATATCACTATCTTCTGTTCCCAATGCTTCCTCCACCTGTCCCATACATTGGCTTTGCCCTAGTCATTTGTTCAACTCTTTCTTCTACTCCCTTCCTGTCCTACATAGTAGGGAACTGATTTATGTAAATTTTATGGCTTCCTTCTCCTTTGGCTTCCACCTATATTTGACCAATTAAAGAACTGGCAGATTCCAGCATCTGTACACAGTCTTTTCTTCTGTTTTCCCAGCTGTCATCACTAGCCCTGATTTTGGGCTCTGCACTATCTCACCTCAAACTCTGGGGTAGCTGCAGCTTCATGAGGTTGCTAATCTCCAACTACCTCATTAGTCTATTCCTTTTTTATGTATTTTATTAAATTTTTATTAATCATTTTGTTGTTTACATATACATATAAAACTATTAAATCATTGCATTCTGGGGGGGTCTCCTTCCACCTTATCACCCATGAACCTTCATCTTGATCTTCTTGTGCTCCTCCCTTCCTTGATGGCTCTCTTCCACTCCCCCCTCCCCTTCCCTAGCTGCCTACCCCAGTTCCATTGTTTACTTATTTAGTTCCCTTTTTAAACCCTTGTAACTGATCACAATTACACTCCCTTTAGTGAACTGCCTGGTTTGGGCTTTGTTTCCTCGGATTCTCAACTCAACTTTCTCTTTCTTAGGGAAACTTTCCCTGATCTCTGCTTCTTTTCCACAACCAGTAGCAACTAGATCAAATCTCTCATTATACATTTTCATACACTGTGTGCCTCCCTGTTGTAAATTCACACACTTGTAATAGTTTGATTACTTTATCTCTGCTATTAAAATACAAGCTTCATGAGGGCAGTAACCATGTACTTTTTGGGGTAAGGCCACCATTAGTTTCCCAGTACCTAAAATAGTATCTAGCCCATTTTATGAGCTCAATGAATGAATGAATGAACCCTTTTAAAAAAGTTTCTGATGCTGGAGAACAATGGGAAATGAAATATTTTTGCTTAAAATTACAAAGATCACTATAATATCATCCACACGTTTCCTATGTGGTTGGACATGCTTTGTAAAAGAGATTAAATAAATCAAAAAACAATTGAACTAATCTATTAACAATGAAAAATGTGTTGAATAAATCACCTGTAACTCAGTTTTAACTGACCACATCATTATGGAGAATGACTTTAAGGACTTTAACTTCTCATAAAATACCAGAACATGATCTTGCCAAGTGTGTAAAATGACTGGCTAAGCAACTCAGCCACAGCCAGGTCTGCCTCTTTGCCCCAGTGCACATGTGCTTTGTTAAAGGAGGACTCAGTTCATGTTGCGTGATGAGTAAAGGGAACTGCAGACCAAGAATTTATCAGTCACCAGAAATGATGAAGGCAAAATTTCCCCTCTCTCTTAAAGAGTAAATATGTTATCACCTTCAACACTTGTGGTGCTTCTTTGAATGTAATGTTGTATGTTTTGTATTTATTAGAAGAGCAATGTATGCTTTTATAATAGGTCAAAACTGGGAACAATTAAAATGTTCTTCAGCTGGGCCAATGGTTATACAAATTGTTTTATGTATATCCAAACCAGGGAGTACAGTTCAGCAACAAGAACAAACAATGTGTGTATATATGACAATATAGATGGCTATTTTGCTGAGTGAAAAAAAAAATCCTATCAAAAGGTTATATATTATATGATTTCATTTATACAACATTTTCAAAATGATAACATTTGAGAGATGAAGAATAGCTTAGTGATTTCTAGGGACTGGGGGTGAGGCAAGGGAATGAGCGTGATTATAAAGGGGTAGAATTAGAGATTTGTAGTGGTAGAGGAATTTTATACCTCAGCTGTGCTGGTAGTTACATGTATTTGCATGTGATAAATTTACGTAGGGCTATATATTCATGTTCACATATGCCTGCATATAAAATTCTTGAAATCTTAATTATGTATGTAGATTCTACCAATGTCATTTCTTTATTTTTTATGTTGTACTATAAGTAAGTAAGATTTTACCATTTTGGGAAGCTGCATGAACTATATGTGAAACCTCTCTACTGTTTTTGCAACTTTTTGTATTTACTTCATGGCTTATGTTGAATAAAAAGGAAGAACACTTCAAAATAAGATATTTTCAGAAAGGCAGTATAAGAGATTACTAATAAAAAAAAAGTTCGACGTACATGTTCACCTTAATTTCCTTCTGAAATCCCAGTAAATGGACAGTAAAAGAACAAAAAGGCATAACCCAAGAAGTATATATACAACATACACAACAGTGGAAGAGACCATAGAAATAAAGAACGACCTATAACAACTTGGAAACTGGAAACAGCTGGCCAAGGGAGTACGATTAACAGAGAAAGCTGAACTTTTAAGTGGTTGCAAGGAAGAAAGCCAATAAAGAGCAAGCAGGATCATGCCATTGAACCTCTGAACATTTCAGAAATAGAAGATTCCAGACCTCTAAAAGCAAGGTATAAGGAAGGAAGGCCTGAAAAATTAGTGGGGATTAGCTGAAAATCAGTAGAAGAACTAGACCTCCATATGGCCTCCCCAGCTCTAAATGCAGCCAACAGCCTCTTCCCCCTCTCTCCCAGCAGAAGGTAGAAGTTCCACCTGATGGAGAGGTTGATTCACAGGGGCTTTAGTCCCAGGGACATCAGGCACAGCTGAGATGGGATGAAATGCCACACTGAAAACAAGAGACTAAAGTAGATACTGCTTATTGATAGTAAGACAGCTCCCCTAACACTGACAGTGAGCTTATACACCCAAGACAGGAGGTTGGAGAGTTTCGGAGCTCAAAGGGAAAGTCCTAGCATTATTGTCTTTGAAGATCCCTCAATAAAAGTAGGCTAGTTCCCTGTCCACTCACTCTGTAGTGAGCACACAGGTCAAGTAGCTTTAATCAACTCCTGTGGGTCTCATTTCTAAATATGGAAGACAGAGACAGGGATTAAGAGACACTTAAAGAAAACATCCAAAGAAAGATAAACATGAATGCAAATACACAGAAACAAGAAATACAAGAGCAAACAGAAACAAAGAAGGAAGGGAGGGAGGAAAAAAAAAATCCAAATAGCAAAATTTTTAAGGAGCTAAGAGAAGATGGTGTATTATGAAAACCATTTATACAACATCCACACATTTGCTATGATAAATGAAATGGATAAAATGTGATTTCTTTACCAAGAAAATTTATAATAGAAGATAAGGTGAGGAAGTCTCCCACCCAGTAGAATAAAAGAGACAAAGAGATAGGAACTGGAGAGAGGAAAAACAAAAACAAAAACAACAAAAAACCCCAGAACATCTGAGGGTAGCTTGTCCGGTTTCTTTAACATATAAATGATATAAATAGAAAGGGGTGGTGATGGAGAAAAGGTTATAGATTGAGACTTAACAGCCAACTGTAAGGTGGGCCTTGATGATGGAATACTGTGCTGAACTTCAGTACAATTGTGAAGACATTTAAAAAATACTCAGAGAAATATGAACATGTATGAGCTAGGTATTATGCATATTAAAATATTATTGATATTATTAATGTGATAATGGGTCATATAAATAAAAAAGTCCAATTCTGCTTAGAATATCTGCTTAATTATGTATAGGTAAAATGATATATCTTAGATTTACATTATAACATTTTTTAAGATGGTAAGCTGTTAATCACTGAAACTAGGTGATGGGTAATTGAAGGAATGGGTAACATGCAGAAGGAATGATCAAAATGAAAAGTAGTGAATTTTTGTGATGTATAATTAATTTGGATAAGATGAAACTTTTCTAAATAGTTTCCTTTTATGCAGAAAGTGGAATTTTTCCCAGTACATTAGATTTTCTTCTTTTCAACCACATTCATTTCAATCTGGTCCCAGGAATGGCTTCTCATTTTAGGATTCACATTTCAGTTAGACATATGTTCCTGTTACTGCCAAGAGCATATGTGAATTTTGGAAAGTAACCAATTACTGTAGTGACCTTACCAACATATGGTGAAAACCCTCTGACCCTTCCCACTACATCCTTTCTATCCAGCCAGATCTGACCTTCTTTGTACAAGGCTCTATTATTAAATTCATCATTATCCTCTTTAGTCAGGGATTTGATGTCTCTGTTATCTTTTTTTAGGAACTTTGTTTGCTATGTATACTATCAGAGTGTCTCATCTTTCAACTTTAAAAATAGCTATTTCACCACCTATAATAGAATCTTCCTGGATATTTATTATGAACTGAAGGTCTCCGAGAAAGTCTGGCTCCATACTAGTATTGGCCAGCATTCATTTTGGCTGTTCTTAATTGTCTTCATGAGGGTATGACACCAATAAATTTACCACAAGAAAACAATGCCTTTTATGATATTACTCTTTTCACAAATAAACATTTAGTAACACATTTTATTATGTTTTTATAAACTAAGTAAGGAAAAACAGCAAATTGATTAATCTATTTATTGTGTTTTAAAAACCACTATAGGATGGGTACATTAATTAAATTATAATTTTTAGCATAATCTTTTTAAATAACCATTTATGGTCTTTTTCCTGGAGATATTTCCCTTTTCTGGTGATGTTTTTGAAATATGAATTAAAATATGATTTGACTTGAAATAAAAAGTCAAGCTTTTTGTGATAGTAAAAAAGATGAATTGGTTTGACAATGAGAATAAGCTCTTTAGGTTATTTGGCAGATAGTTTTCATAGATGAACATAAAAAACTCATAGCTTCAAGTTTTGACAAAAGAAATTATTTAAATTACATGTTGATTTAAAAACATTTTTACTGACAAATCATTGGATTGGCTAACTTGTATGAAATAAAGCTTGATATAGTTTTTCATAACCCTAAATTTAAAGAATCTAACATGATGCTTTTAAAATGAAGCAGTAGCAGCTATAATTACTAGTTACTTAATGAGCCTTGGGAAAGTCTTTTTGGTAGATTTTACATAAATAGAGAAAGTGAGTGTCTCCAGTGACTAACAAACTTTTGCAAATTAGGCAGTTTCCAATTTGATGCTTTCATCAATCTGAAGGAGAAGCTAGTCCAGTTTATCAGTCAATAAACATCATCTAGGTGACATTTTTATGAGTTTGAAATTTAATTTCAAAGGATACCAAAACTTGATTGGCATTACAATAACAGATACTCCTGAAAATGTAACAAATTTCTCCATGTTTACATTTGCTTAAAGAAACAAAGGAATAGAAGTGACATACACCCTTTTTTTTCTAGCAATGTCATATGAATCCGTAAATCATGAGCTAGTTGAAAAATGAAAATATCATTAAGAGAGATACATTTCTAGTAATTACTTTAAATGTTTAGCGATACTTATTCAAATATTGCATTATATTAAGGTCTATTGATTATAGGAATTATAGGATTCATGTTTATAGGAATAATTATAGGATTTAAAACCATAGGATTACAATGAAGAGCAATTCAGAAGAACAACTTTATGGTCAGAATACTACTATAGTCACAGAAAACATGAATTAATTTGTAAACTCACTATTAATATTTTGGTTAAATAGAAATATGAGAGGTTGATTATTAAAACACCTTTAAATCGAAAATAAAAGACTCCAAATAAGATGGAATTCTGTGGAGGATTTAGGAGGGTAGACAATTATAAAATATTAAAATGTTAAAGAAGGGTTTGTTTATGTCTTTGTTTTCTTTTTTAATGTATGATAAAAAATGGCAGCCAGCCTTTGTGATATTTATATTACTTTTATTTTTTAAAAAATAATTTATTTATATATATTTCACATCATTTCAGTCCCTGGGGGTCACCCACCACCTCTCCTCCCTGCCCGCTCTACCTGGTCCCCACTCTCCCCTTGTGCAGTTTCATTTGGTTTTTCATATATTAGTGAAACCATTTGATTTCTGTCCCTTTCTATCTGGCTCATTTCTGCTAGAATGATTTCTTCTAGGTACATCCAGGTTTCCATAAATTCATCAAATTTGTCATTTTTAATTGATGAGTAATACTCCATTGTGTATATATATACCACATCTTTTTCATCCCTCATCTGTTCTGGGGCATTTGGGTTGTTTCCATGTCCTTGCAATTATAAATAGTGCTGCAATAAACATCCGAGCACAGGTGTCCTTTTGTACCCACATTGAGGTCTCTTTTGGGTAGATTCCCAGAAGTGCGACTGCTGGGTCAAAGGGTAATTCCACTTTCATTAGTTTGAGTGCCCTCCAAACTGCTTTCCATAGTGGCTGGACGAGTTTACATTCCCACCAGCAGTGTAAGAGTGTTCCTTTCTCTCCACATCCACACCAGCACTTGTTGTTGCCTGTTTTTTTTGATGTGAGCCATTCTTACTGGTGTAAGGTGGTATCTCGTTGTGGTTTTGATTTGCATTTCTCTGATTGCTAGTGACATTGAGCAATTTTTCATGTGCCTGTTGGCCATTTGTATTTCCTCTTTGGAGAATATATTACTTTTAAATACATTTAAATTTGATGTGACCATTTTACTTGAGAATGTCTATATGATATGGTATGTCAGAAAGTGCATCTTTTAGCTGCATAAACTTAGATAAAATATTGTTTTGGACATTGTGAATAACAAACAAAGCAACCTTGAACACCACTGTTGCATATGATTTTGATATGGATGACCATAGACTGGCACTTAGGTTAACTCCATCCATTTCTGGAATGTTTTATGTTCACCCATTCTAATTAGCTTCCCTGTGTGTCACTTTATACAGTCAGACCTTCATGTTAAAATAGCTAAAAATATATCAATTTTGAATTTGTCATATTACATAGACCTGTGACAATTAACTAATCCAAGTAAAAGAAGGGATGTACTTGCACAAACATGGTGATTTATAATATTCATCTTTCTAAGTGAATGTTCTCTCAATAGATTTTTTTTTTTTGCAATAAAGTTTACTATGATTAAGTAATACTGTTTGGACAAGTCAGTTTATACACACTGCTGGGCCTTGTTTCTGTATCTGTAAAATTAGAGAATCGAGTAGCTTTCTTAGGTCTGCTCATATTCTATGTCTTTTGTTTTATTTATATCTTACAAGTGTCTGGAAAGCATTTTAAAAGTAGAACATAGTGATTATTCTAGCATCTTTCCAAGTTATTTTTTCATGACACATGGAATGACTAAATTTATTGACATGGTATTATTGCTAAATTTTTGAAAGCGAACCTAAGAATAAAAAGTCTAAAAATCAATTGAAAGCATTGTTCTAACATGTTAAGCTCTGAAATTTGAAAAGTTAACTATACAGTCTCTGGAGCTAGAACAGAAACTGTGGAGGATATCAATCTCACGACTATTACAAATTTTAGATCGACTATTGATAGAAATAAAGTTGCACTATATGTTCTGACCTCTTACTGCTTTATTATCCAACATATCCTTTTGTATTTAACTATGATCAGTATAGTCATTGGGTAGCCAATACAAACTTAATAACTGTTCACTTTGAACCTCTAGTTATATCTATTAATACATATTGTTTCAAAAATCTTTTGAAATAAATATAATAATCCTAAATCATAGCACTATATCTAATCAAAGTACTCCTAGCTAACAGAATCTATGTAATGTATAACAAATTCTTAGATAACACTCCAAGGCTGTGTTAGAGTTAACAGAAAGGCTAGGATCTTTTTGTTCTGGAAAGAATAAAAGTTCCTTTATCTGTTCTGTGAGGAGTTGGCAGTTTACTCAAGGGCATCTCTAACTTTTCAAAATACAGATTTATAAGCATGTTGTCTACATTTAGAAACACATGGAATTTTTTTTTTATCATCATAACAATTCTCTGTAGAGACAGGGGTATTAATCACATTGAAATTTTTTCAGGCATATATATCAAGATCATTTGTTTGTTTATTTTTGATTACACATGTATTTATTTTTTACATGGCTGTTTACCCTGAGATTTTCCCGCCACCTTGTCACCTGTAAACTGTCTTCTTAATCCCTTGTGCTCATCCCTCTCCAGCTTTCATCATCCCTCTTCTCCACTCCCCCTCCCTTGCTTTGTTTTAGTTTGTTAGCTTTAACTTTTTCTTGCCCTTTCGTTTGTCTGTTTTCCCTATATTCTGCATATAGGTGAGATCATCCAGTATTTCTCTTTTTCTTTCTGACTTATTTCCACTAGTATGATTCCTTTTAGGTTCATCCATGTTATCACAAATGCATCAAATTTGTCTTTTTTAATTGCTGAATAATACTCTGCTGTGTAAATTTACCACAGCTTTCTGATCCATTAATCTGTTTTGGGGCATTTTTGTTGTTTCCATATTCTAGCTACTGTAAGTCGTGCTACAATAAACATACGAATACAGGTGTCCTTTTGAGTTAGTGTTTTGGTGTCCTTGGGATAGATTCCCAGAAGTGGAATTGCTGAATCAAATAGTAATTTCACATTTATTTATTTTTTCATAGTAGTTGGATCATTTTGCATTCCCACCAGCAGTGTAAAAGTGTTCCTTTTTCTCCACATCCACACCAGCATTTGTTGTTGCCCATTCTTCTGATGTATTTAGTCACATTTAGCAAAGTCACACTTTAGAAAAGGCACTGAACCAGAGACGGAGGTTTTCTCTCACTCACATGAAGCTATGTGAGTCAAGCAACAAACCTGACTGGGCCCCTCTAGAAGCAATTCAGTGTCCCAGGGCTGGAAATTCCATATATTCTTGTCACAAGAGACTTTCATTTAGAACCCAGAGAACAAATTCTGAACTGCCAAAATGGCCAAAATCCTGAGTCTTCCCAATATAAACAACTCCTGGTCTCTATCATCTGTGTCCTTGGTTTACTTCTGTCTACATCCTGGGCACCATTTGACTTTTTAGTTTTGTTAACAACAACACTCAAACGTCAGTGATTTCTAGTTCCTGCACTGACCCAAATGTCTGAATTTTAGGGGCATTTATTCATAATAAATGCCCATTGATCCATTGCAATTAATTTTTATGTTTCCTGCAGTAAGGAAACACTTTTTTAAAGTAAGAGGAATTTCTCTCCCTTTATCCTTGATCTACTCTGCCAAGCAGCCTGAGTGGTAGTCCTGCTTATATTCCTGGGAGTGGGGGAATTAGAAACATCTTCTCATACCCTAAATATCTAAAAATGTTGGAACTGGATTATCCAAGAGCAGAGTGGCTCTAAAGGTGGAAGGGGGCCAAATGAACTAGCTGCTTCCAAAAGGACTGGATTTCTGATGGGAATGGGAAGCATCAGTGCTGGGAACTACAGTGAGCTCTAAAAACTCTTGCCTTTGGTACAGCAATGGAAGTTTCCCATGATGCTGCTTGGGACTGAGGGTAAAGGAGAGGATAGAGTCACTTGTCTCTGAACAGTTACTGCAGGCTTAGCCAATATGTATATATAGTGAGGTGACGTGAAGAATAGAGGTTCTGGAACCATTTTCTGGGAGTCATTTATTCTATCTGAACCTATTCTTGGACTACCCATTAGAAGGGAAGAAAATTTTTCATCATATAGATGATAGCTATTCTTTGAGTATTTACCATATGCCTGGCAAGGACCAAAACTTAGCAGGGTAATTTATGAAAAATATCATGTGGCAGAATAACTTGATTACAAAATTAACTGTATCTTGTGTTCAAGGCTGTGGGTTCATCAACAAAGAATGAGAGGAATTTTTCCATATCTCATGCAACAAAGGAGCCCAAACATTGTGTTCTGAAGCCTAGATTTCTTTTACCCTTTGGGAAGAGTCATATGGCCTTTATTTATAAAGGTCTAAATCATAAGTGAAACCTAGAGAACTGAGCTTCTATTCCCTCTATTTTATTTGACCCGAAAATATTTTAAGAGAATTTGATTTACAAACATACATTTAAAAATCAAGAGAGTTTGTATTTAAAAAATCTGAATTTTCCACATCCTTGAAAAATCAAATTCAGTAATATTCAACTTGACTTCTCCATGACAATAAACAGTAGAGCTGAGTCAGAGCAGCTCTTGAGAAGTTTCCCACAGCACCCAATATGCCTAGATATGCCTTGAAACTAACTTCATTGTAGAATATAGTGTGACTCTTATGGATATATGAATTTTTTATTTCTGTTATGAACAGTTGAAACTGTTTTTGAGTTAATAGTTTTTAGGTTAAAACCAGTTTGCTGGATAAAACTGGCTCAAATGGATTCTGAGCAGAAAAACCAGTTCATACTGGTTCTGACCAAATAAAACAAATTCAAAACAGTTCTGAAAGGATAAAACTAGTTCAAACTAGTTCTCAGCAGGAAAAAAAAAAAACCTGGTTAAAATTATTTCCAACCAGTTCAAACCGGATAAAACTGATGCAAATCACTTCTGATCAGCTGAAACTGTTTCAAATCTATTCAAATCTATTTCAAATCTATCTAGGAAAAAAATGGTTAAGCTGTTTCTGACTTGGAAGAACTGGTTCAATCTGGTTCTGACGGGATAAAACCAGTTTAGAACAGAAAAATTGGTTCAAACTGGTTGTGATTAGATAAAAACCACCTCAAGTTTATTCAGACAGGACAGAAAAAAAAAAGTGGTCCAAACTGTTCTGATTTCACCTTGCTGATGTTGCATAAAATGGGCTCTGACTTCATAAACTTATTTTGGACCATGATACTGACTGGGTCAAATTGGATTATCCCACTCTTCCTCTGTCCAAGTCTGCTTACTTCCTCTTGGTGGTGCTAAGATCATTTTCCATTGACCCTCCATCCCCTACTTAGTTTCCTGGGGAATCCTACCTTAATAATAGTTCATGACTGTACAACGCCTGACCATAGTGCACATTCAATAAATTCTTTCCAGATTTCCTACTTACCTCATATATATCCCACATCAATGCCTCACCACCTGAGAACATGTGCTTCTGACAATCATTTTGCCAAAAGTAGGTTAGCCATGGTTCAATGTCTTTTTCCACTGAGGGGTGGGGCAGAGAGGAAGGGAGGGACATTTAATCTTTTAGACTGAATTAAGCAGTCACAGATTGAGACTGATTCAGAGGATATCCAGTTCCATCATGTAGCTGTCCATAGACATAAAAGGCTTTCAGTGAATGGGATACAGAGGTAATGACACATTTGAAATTTGTATTGGGTGCCATACTGACCTGGTGGGCGGCATCTGCAAGAAAGACCCACAAGAAGAAGCAAGACGTGCCAAAGAACACATAAAAAGGGGGGGGGGCAGAGAAAGGAGGAGAGAAAAGATGAGAATAGTGGGGCAATAAAGGAGAACCACGTGACCAGGCCAGGCAGGAAGCCCCCTGGAAGAGTGAGCTGGTGGTAGCAAGGAGTCATGGTGGGAGAGTGGCCAACAAAGAAGTAGCCAGTGTGGAGTTTGATGCCAGAATGACAGGCTGGGAGTGACCAGGGCTGCTGAGGGCAGGCCTGGTGAATTTGGCTAGATGCCCCCCCGAAGGCGGACCTGGTAAAGGAAGTGTGTGGAGCCGCAGCAAGACAGCATATTTGGAAAGTCAAGTTTGCATCAGTATCTGTTGGAAAAGTTTGAAGAACCTTGGAGAAGCAGAGCAGCTCAGAATGTTGGAGAGAGAAGAAGCAAAGAGAAGACACTGGAAAAAGACTGGACTTTGCAGGGTACCTGCAGGTTTGGAGGGGCACCATCTTAGACATGTGTTTGGGACTTTGGGGTAAAATAGCTGGCCACATGTGGCATTAAGGATTTTTCATTTTCCTGGTTAATTTTCCTTGTAAATAAAACCTTGTTGTTTAAATTACATTTGACTGGCAACACCTACGTGCGGGTGATATGAATCTGGTAAGAAAGCTGGGCGGTGGAAGCCTCATTTTAAAAATACTGCTTTTCCCCTATGACTTGTTGGTTCGAGACATTTGCCCTTTTGGACCCAATTTCAAATGTATGTTGGTGAAGATGTAAGGTCACTGCTAGCCCTGGAGAATAGACACTCGGTTTTCAGAATTTCAGATAGATGGAATTCAAAAAGTTGACACAGACACTTTCTTAACAGTAAGTGCTTTGAAAACTTCACAATATTTGGAATTTTTGCATCATCAGCACCATGCCTGAGAAATCTGAGCCAAAACATTTAGATAAAGCAGGGAGCAGCGCACAGTCACAAGGAAAGAACATGGTTTTATGTGCTGGAAATGTTGCTTCCTGTCCCTGACAACCTCAGGCTAGGAAACTATATGACTAGAAGGGGAGACAGTGTGAAACAGCACCATGCGTTGTTCTGTGGGCATATTCTGGACCTTGCAGAAAAGTTGGAGGGCTGTTCCACATGATACTCAATGCAGGGCAGTACCAGGCCATGGAGGGCCTTGAGGCTTCACTATATTGGAAGGTAATATGAAGACAGACACTGATGTCTAGGAAGATATTCTGTATCCAACAGCACTAGTCTATGGCTAGTTTCATTATTTATTTATTTATTTATTTATTTATTTATTTATTTATTTATTTATTTATTTATTTATTTATTTATTTATTCGTTTGTTTATTCGTTTATTTATTCGTTTGTTTATTCGTTTGTTTATTCGTTTGTTTATTCGTTTGTTCATTCATTCGTTCATTCATTCATTCATTCATTCATTTATTTATTTATTTATTTTTGGAGACTGGATCTTGCTGTTTTTGCCTGTGGAACTGCAGGCTCTCGTTGACCGGGGTACCACAGACTCAAGCAATCCCCAGTCTCAGCTTCCCAGGTAGCTGGGATGACAGGTGCGCACCACCACGCCCAGCTATTTTTTTGGAACTAGGTCTCTCTATGTGCCCCTGGTGGGACTCAAACCACAATCCCTAGCCCCAGCCGCTTCATAGGCTGAAGCTTACAGGCACAAGCCACCGTGCCCAGCCCCTATTGCTAGTTTAAAGGCATCTTGTATGTCTATTAGAAAATATTCCTGAGCAATGGCCTGTGCTTTAAAGATAATTGACTAAGATAACTAAAAATAAAACACCACGACAAAGGCCACATTGTACTGCTTATGTTGGGAGGCTGAGGGATATGGGGCAAATAATACAAGGGCTGGGGAAAGATTAATCTCCTCTAAAATTGTGTCTACCTATAAGCTGTATACACTTATGTATCTGTTTGTTCAACTATTAAATGAACATATTTTTCCTTCCCAGCATTTGTTGAAAGAATTCAATGAGAATATTCATGTCAAGACTCTGAGGTGAAATGCAAGGTATGAGCATATTGCATGGAAATAGTGGTCTTTAAACTTTGTCTAGGCAATTATTTTTGCATTCTGAGGAAATATAGCATAGGGATTAAAGTGGATCTCTATTACTTTTGTCTATTCTTTGGGTTGTAGAACCACTTTTCTGTGTGGGAAGTTTATTTCATACATTTTTTCATGGCAAAACTCCTCCAGCCACAAAGGCTGAAACCATAACTTTCCTCCTGGTCACATCAGTGGTCCAGGGATGGACCTATGACTATACTTGTGTCACCCAGCATTTTCTCCAGACTTTTTCCTCCAGAGCTATTAGGAAAGATTGTTGCTTTTAACTTGCCAGGTTGGTGGGCTGTAAAGCTGGAGATTCTGGAGGGTACCTTGCCACACAGAGCAGGGCTATGCAAGAAGTGATAAGATGGAAACCCAAAAGAAACCCAGACCCTGAAGTTTCTAGACCAGACTAGAAACTAAGTAAGTACACCTTTATACTTCTCAGACATGGGAACCCAAAACATCCCACCTTTTTCTTAAGTTAGTTTGAACTGGGTTATTGTCATTTGCAATCAACACAGTACTGGATAATACAGGATTGAAAAATAAGCTGAGTATTAGCGTTAATAATGCTCTTCTGTATCCAGAGAGTTCGATATGTGTTGGAAACTGTTTCCTCACCGGTAAAATGAAGGGACTAATATCTACTTCTTAAAGTTCTTTTGAGTATTCAATGAAAACACTGAATCCTAGGCACTAAACCACCAGGAAACAATAAATAGCACATGTAAAATTTTTCATAGTTCATTGGATGTGGTGACATTAATGGATTTATATGATGACTTGACTTCCTATAGATGTTTCTCACTTTGTGGGAAATATCATTGTCTTCTTAAATTCCTTGTTACCATCTGAAGCAAATTTGCTTAAGAAAGCTCTTAGGACAATCAAATAAACTAGCTACAACTCTCCTACATATGGGACCAACTTTATTCTGAGCAAGCAGAAACCTTCTTAATACTTATTTAATTAAGAGTCTACCTAGTTTTCATTATTTAATGGCTGACACATGGAATTTTACAGTCAGAGCTTTATATACACTATTAGCATATATTGTATACATAAGTATATTATTCAGTGAATTTCCACAATCTGAATCTGCTTTTGTAACCATCACTCAAATTTAAAAACAGAAAATTCCCATGCCTTTGGGGTCTTGGGGTCTCAGGGTCTCAGGAACTAGGGGTCTTGGGTTGGGGAAGCCAGCTTTTGCCTCCGCGTGGGTAAGTGATGGGGGCTGAGCATCTCTGCCACAGGCTTGGGGCAGGAAGCAGGGTCCCCCTTCGGGTTTACTCCAACTTCAATAAACCTGCACTTGGAATGAAAAAACCAATCTCTCCAGATACAAATATAATGTAGAGGAAAGGAAGTAATAAAGGTCCTAGAAACACTCACACCTGGGTGGGACAAGCACTGTGCTAGGAACCGCTGAGACAGGAAGGTGAAGTCAGCGATTGAGGTGACCTCTCACAGATTTCTACCTGCATCATCTACAGCACTGAGGAATCAAATCCCAGGCCCACAGTAACATGCCACATTAAAGAGGCTCCCTCCTTTACCAATCAATGGGGTAAGAAAGCCACCATGAGTGACTGTGACTCCATGGTAGAACTGCTAGCAACAAAGGGGAGAGGCGCTGGACCAGCCACCTGGGGAAGTCTGTCCCAGCAGCAAACACCTCACTACCATCAGCTGGAGTTGCATTCCCAAACCCTGATATCAGAACTGCATAGCACAGAACAAACAACTAGTGACAGAAAGGATCCTGGAGAATGCACCACATATCTGCTCAACAAGTTCCCAAAGTGCTCGGCCTGACTATCTGCATCAGCTACTCCTGGAGATCTGAGCAGCCTCATCTGTTGCTGTCCAGGAGTACAAATCCACACCCAGGAAAAATGGACATAGTTCTAGAGAAAGAAAAGACAGGTGGGCCAAACACCAACCGACAGCTTGCAGCGAAAGGAGTTGGAGTTGGCGTGACCAGAGAGGGGAAGGAGAAAAGGGGATTGGGGAGGAGGAGGGGCTACAGTACAGCCATACAAACCTGACCTATATTGTATGAAAATTACAAAATCAAAAATTAAAAAAGAAAAAACAGAAAATTACCACTATTCTAGAAACCACCCTCGTGTTTTCTACCCCAAATCATTAACCCTCCAAATGGAATCACTATGACAATTTCTTAAAACATAAATTTTGACAACTTTTTGTTATTTGTATAAATGGAATCATCAGGGTAGTACTCTTCAGTGTCTATCTGTCTTTACTCCATGTTATATTTGTAAGACTCATTCATGTTCTTGAGGTGGTTATCAGTTGCCCATTCTCATGACTGCAAGTTATTTCATTCCATGATGTATTTTTTCTTTTGATTGCTACTGGACATTTAAGTAGGTTTCATTTAGTGACTATTATGAATTAGTATTGCTCTGGATATAAGTTTTAATTGAACATAACTTTTATGGGACATATTTATGCTTTTTTCTTGAAAATATACCTAAGAAACATTGTCTCAAAATATTATATAGGTATCAGGGGTATAGCACTATAATCTGATGTCTGTATATAGTACAAAGTGATCACTGCCAAAAGTCTAGTTTCTATCCACCACCATTCAATCAATCTCCTTTACCTATTTCTTGTCCCCTTCCCCCTAAAAAACATTTTCCCATGCCTCCCTACCCTGTTTTGTAGTGTTTTAAACCAGTGTTATTTCAATACATTTTTCTCAAAAATTGAAGATAACAATATGACTTAAAATGTGTAAATAACAGAAAAGCAAATGATGAATGGTTGGCTTTTATAATATATTTTATGGTCAATATAAGGATGTTTTCCTTGACATCTTCAATGACATATGATACAATTCTCGTTATTTTCACATGACTTAAAGGGAATCTTGCTTTTATTTCTTTAATTAAATGTGAGTGTGAGATAAGTGTAGGATAACTGTGGTACACAGTGGGTAATCACCAGTGTAAACCCTTTCTAATGGCTTAAGAAAAGAAAAATCATTCTCTAGTTCAGTCTATACCAGAAACAAACAAACAAAAAGCAAGCAAGCAAGATAGGAAATATAACTCAGAAAGAGATTGCATTCATTCATCTTCAACAGTCTACTTAACATTTTCCAAGATATCCCATATCTTTTACTGTAAGATTTTCTTACTTTTATAAGTTATTGTGAAAGGCATCAGGATGACACTGTAAGTTATAGATAATGAAGCAATACCCCTAAAATTATGAGGGAAAAATATTTTAAAAACAGATTTTAATATCAGAAGAACTCTCATTCTAATGTGGATATACAATGTTTTCATTTCCAGACTCATAAAGTGTGGGAAACTTATCCTCCCTCTCGTCATTCTCCCTTCTTTTACAGTAATGAAAGTGGAGTGACTTCTGTGGATTGCTCTACAAAAGACTCTACTTCTCATTCTCCCTTGAAACGTGTGCTCAAAGGAGAGACGAGCTGAATAATGCATGGAAGTTCTGGATTATGTCCTAAAGAGAAAAGAGCTTGCTATTAGAGTACTTTTCTTTACTTTCTTCTGACTGAAATGTAAGTGTAATGCAGGGTTCACCCTCTTAGTTAGGGATTGTGAATACTCAGTGTTATGAGAGATATAATCACCTATCAATTTAATTTCTGTTGCTTTGATATTTGGATATAGCAATGAGACCATTATTTTAATGAAATTAAAAAATCTCAGAAAAATTCCTTTTTACACACTTTTCTCACGAAGTTTCCTACAGTCCACTCAATCAATACAAGGGATAAAACCAACAGAGTGGAAGCCATGAGGTTTGGAAAACAGAATTTGATAACGGTAGAGACAAAGGAAGTAGCCAAGAATTGACTGTGTGAAACAGAAATTCTATTCTAAATTGCTAACAGCTTTAACAATAGTGATTTACTTTTTCTCTCCTTATTCTTGCAGTCCTTTCAAATGCAAGGACTGGAAGATGGTAATGCATGACTGGTAGAACCACTGTATAATATTCTCAAGAGTCCAGTTCTTTTAGTTCTTTTTCTAGTTTCTCATTCTATTCTTTCTAAGGTATGGTTTTCACCTTCAGGTTTATAAGATTATTGCTGGAACTTCAGCTGTCACTATCATGTTTCAGTTAGCAGGAAGAGGGAAGAATTGATTACAAAATGATACATGCCAACGGAATCAGCCTTCCTGGAGTCTCAGTCCAACAACTTTTTTTTATCATCTTTTTGGTTATCAATTAGGCACATGGTGGATGAGTCCTATTTTCCAAGTCACCCACAACAAAATCAGAGTATAGTTACTAAGGAAGAAGGAACAAATAGTATTGCATAGTAAAACAGTTTTCTCTACTACTTGTACCTCCTTCCCAAAATATTTGCATTGTCTGTGGGTAGCAGGTGGTGGCAATATGAATGGTAATGAGCAGTCTACACTTAAAAATGTTTTTTTGTGTGTACTAAATGTTTCATGCTACACATAAGTTATAGTTGTAATCACCCATAGAGAAATGTAGTAATAGCTAACTATGTTGCATGCTTACTATAACTAGGCCTGCTTTTAATAGTATATATTTTATTCTTCAGAGAAAAAATTTTTAAGGTGGTTTTTTTTTTTCAGTTGTGGTAAAGTTGATTTACATGTTGTTCATACTTTGGAAGTAGAAGATTCTCTTTGGTGTGGTTACCGTAGTGCACCCACCACCAAATCACCCATAGTCCACCACCATAGTCCATTGTGCACCTTCCCCACATTGTTAGCACCTTCTCCATTCCCCCATTGGATGTTTCTTGAAATCAGCTTTCAAGGGTTAGTATGACAGCTTGTTTTTATCTGAACCTTTTAATGGTTCCTTTATATCCCACATATAAGTGGTACCAGCTGGTATTTGTCTTTGATGTAGGTGCTTTGTTATCTGCATTATATAATAAGGGAAAACTGAGGCATGGAGAAGTTAAATTAGGTTATGCCCAGCATTACTCTTTTAGCATGTGGTAGAGTCAGTTCTTAAACCCAGGGAATCTAGCTGCAAGTTTGCCTTTCACCCAAGTACTGTCCAGACTTTAGACAAAGAGAATAAAAAGAGAAGGCAAAAACTAATAATAATGCTTAAAGCATTTTCGCATGCAGACAACTGCAACACCAGTATCTTTCAAATTATGCTGATGTGCTTTGTGTTCACTGAAATCCTTGGCTATGGATCTCCTGCACACATCACTGGAAAGGAACCATGCCTTCCTGAAATCTGCTGTGTCCCCACCCAGGGAGCTGCAGACCTGTACTCTTTTAACTGCACTTGACAGCCTTGGCAGCTCTGGCCATCATCAGTACCACTTAACATACTTCCAAAGAGTCTGGTATGTTTGGGAGTGCCTCCTTGCCTCAAACTAAATTGGCCAATCCACTGGGTGACTGCTTGAATTTGTGCTAGACTGGTTTGAACCTGTTCTGTGTAAATAAGAGTGAAAAATATTAGACATCTGTCATTTCATCCAATTAAAACCTAAATTTAATTTATTAATAGAACTCAGAACCTCATATAAGTCACCTGACTCTGAGTAGATGCCATTTCAATGACTTTTGTGTGCCTCTGAAACCAATATTCTTATTTCTGCCTTCTTGTTTCTTTTAATAATTGTATTAAATGAAATGGCATGATCTAAGTTGCAGTGACTGTAAGTGGTGACATCTGAGTGTTCTAATGTCTCCAAAAAACAAATTTCAGTCTGGCGTTGGGCCCTCTCCAACTGAAAATCCGTTTAAAAAATTTTTTTCCTGGCAAGAAACAATTGACATGAACCTAAATTAATGTGGTATTAAAGAGCCCTATGAATTTATAGAGCTAAGCTTTGTTTGCTAAAATCCCTGGGTTAGCAGTGTAAATGTTTTCCCTCTTTGAATGGAAGGTGGATTGATTTGAGGTTGACTGGGTTTAAATTTTGACAAATAAGACTAATGGTGCTTATGTTGGGATTTTGCTATAAAGATTCTGGCAATAAAATATTTCAGACTTGTTATATTTTAACACGCTTGAAACCAGTGTCTGTGCTATCTTCCTGCCTTAAGAAAGGAGAAAATTCATTAGTCTGGGGATCCATAGTTTTTAAACTCAGAATCCTTTTTGACATACAACTAAATTTTCTTTTATACTTCCCCTCCCTATTGCCTGACAAGAAGTACTAGATTCTTTTTTTTTTTTTAATTTTTTAAATTTGTCTTATTTTACATCATTATCTTACCCCAGGGTTCTCCCACCACCTATCATCCATGAGCCATCATCTTAGTCTTTTGTGCCCCTTCCACTCCTGCTTTCTCCCCATCCCACTCTCATGCTCCACACTTCAATTTTGCTGAGAGTTAGTTTTAAATTTTTTTGTCTCTGTTTTCCCTTTATCCCTCATATAAGTACTAGATTCTTTTAGTGACTCTTCCTTATTCTCCTTTCTCCTCAAGTTCTATTGATTTATGAGCTTTATCCAAACTCCCCAAATACCCAGCTATGTCTCTAATTTGGGCTGCAAGCTTGAATGGGGAAGACCATTAAATATTTATGATCCCATTCGGCACTTTCACCTAAATTATGTAATTCAATCTCCACAACAAACTCTCTTGGACTGAAAGTTTTTCAGATAAGAAAACTGGAGCTCCTAATAATTAAATTATTTGCCCCAGGTCCACAGTCAGGCCAGCCCATGGACTTACAATTTGGATTAAACGTGGCCTCCTCTGCTAACCCCTTGTAACTACTGGGTTTTTCTGATTCAAAAGATTCAAGTGCTTCATAACTATCTCTTGCCTCATTATAAAAATGGAAGACCTGTCATTATCTACACAAATCCTTACTAAGGTGCTATCAGGCTCTTACCACAGGCCTCTTGAAGATTAACTTCCCAAATAAATGAAGCACTAATAATATACTGCACAGTAATTAACTATAAGTTTCTCCTCCCAGGGCTCCTTACATTATAATTGGACAAAAGTTTAGTCACTTGAATGAAACTCTGAGATTTCAGTGAGTTCTGAAAGTCTCCAGTGGAAGGAGGGTGGGTTTGACAGACCCTCAGGGGTTATTCAAATCCTACTGTGTAAGAAGCTTAGTTAGACCCTTGCACTAGATAGTACCTTTATTGCCCCCTTAGCGACTGCCCCTTCCCCTGTAGTATAGTTTGATCTTTGCCTGAGGTCTGAAACTTTGTGAGTTTTTAAAATTTTTGCCCCCATAGCCCTGTTCATCATTTTTATGTCCCTAGCTCTTTCTGAAATTATAATTCATGAATTATCATCTGTAACTTCTGTTTCACATTTTAAACAAAATTAACATATCTCTTACACCTTTACATACTTTATGTTATCATGTAATTGCTAACATGGTATCCTTTCATTTGGATGATGAAGGATCCTCAAAGGGAAGAAACAAACCTTCCTTCAGCCTTGTTGATCTAACTTCTCCAGGTTTACTAGTCTTTTTTCTGTTTCTTAAACATGACAACTCCCTTTCCATCTCAGGATATTTGTATCTGCTTTACTTGGAAAGCTGTTTCTTTGTGTATTTACAGGATAGGCTTTTCTCATTAAGAGATCTCAGGCCAGATGCCAATTCTCTGAGATACTTTTTCTGACATCTATGTAAAGAAGTCACAACTTTCCATCACTCTATCACAGTTTTTTGTTTCTTCATAGCACTTACCTCTCTGATATTTTTGTCCCTTAATAACAAAAAGTTTATCTCAACTCCTTGAGAAAAGAGGTCTGGTCTTTTTTTTTTTTTTTTTACTGGATTGTCCTGAACACTTAAAATGGTGGAGATGGATAGCCCATAATAATTAGTAAATTGATATAATACATAAACAAAGAGTAGTATTCAAGAAATGTTAGTTGAATGAATGAATAAATGAATAACTGTCTTTGTTTTCTACTTCCTCTGAACACAAGTTCAGAAGTCTCTGGGAAGACCTGAAGTTCAAACAGGCAAGACTGTTAAATTTGTTTGTGCATCTTCTCTAGCACCCAGTAGAGTACCTTTCACATTCTAGTTTCTCAATGTCTGAGTCACTCCTTCCATGTTTTCATGTTTTTAAAATTTTTTTTAAAAATCTATTTATATATATAAATTTCACATCTTTATAATCCCAGGGAATCACCCCCTACCCTCCCTGACTGACTGTCCCCCTTTCCCCCCCGGCCCCAAGTTGTGTGCTTCAGTTGGTGCTTAGCTTGTTTTGATTTTTCCTCATGGCTTTTTTCCCCCCCTATATCCCATATATTAGTGAAACCATTTGGTTTCTGTCTTTTTCTTTTTGACTTGTTTCTGCTAATATGACTTCTTCTAAGTACATCCATGTTATCACAATATCATCAAATTTGTCATTTTTAATTGATGAGTAATATTCCATTGTGTAAATATACCACATTTTTTTTCATCCAGTCATCTGTTTTGGGGCATTTAGGTTGCTTCCAAGTCCTTGCAATTAAAAATAGTGCTGCAGTAAACATCCGAGCACAGGTGTTCCTTTGTACCCACATTGAGTTCTCTTTTTTTGGGTAGATTCCCAAGAGAGCAATTGCTAGATCAAATGGTAGTTCCATTTTCATTAACTTGAGGGCCCTCCACACAGCTTTCCATAGTGGTTGGACCAGTTTACATTCCCACCAGCAGTGTAAGAGTGTTCCTTTCTCTCCACATCCCACCAGCACTTGTTGTTGTCTGTTTTTTGGATGTGGGCCATTGTTACTGGTGTAAGGTGGTATCTCATTGTGGTTTTGATTTGCATTTCCTTAATTGCTAGTGATGTTGAGCAATTTTTCATGTACATGTTGACCATTTCTATGTCCTCTTTGGAGAAGTGTCTTTTTAGTTCTTCTCCCCATTTTTTGATTAGGTTTCTTGTTTTGCTTTTGTTTAGTTGTGTGAGTTCCTTGTGGATCTTCGTTATTAAACACTTATCACTCTTGTGGAGGGCAAAAATTTTTTCCCATTCAGTTGGGCCATGTTCTCATGTTTAGTGAAGCCTATGGTCAGCTCCTTCTAGTCATCTGGGTCTCAAAACCAACTGTGCTGAGAGTGGTTATGACAAAAGTTTGCTCGTGGATAGAATAATCAATACTGTCAATTATCTTATTTCTAATAACCTTGTGTTGACTTTTTGAACTTTGGTAGCATATCAGAATGTCTTAAAGAACAGCTGCAATGATACTTATGCTTCTGTTGTAAACTGCAATTAAATCTACCTGGAGCTTGGATTATGTGTTTGCTAACTTTTACTGAGACCAAAATTCATCTGTCATTCTTACTTTGTATAGTTTATCCCTGTTCTTTTGGCATATCACTCCCTGTAAAAATTTAGTATCATTTTCAAATTTAGAGATTTTACTGTGTGCTTTCTTTTCCAAAATATAGTAAACCATTAAATCAGATTGTCCTAGACTAGATTCTTTGGGAAATACCACAATTCAATTTCCCTATTTAAGAAAATTCTGCCCTACTACCTGGATATACTTTAGTCAAGATAAAACCATCCAGGGTAATTCAGCTAAGAAACAGACTCTAGTGGGAAAACATGCAAAGGTTTTCCCAAGAGTAGAACACATTTATTATTTCCCCTTTCTCTACAAATTTATTGTCCTGAAAGCATTCTGTAGATTCAGACATAATGTCTTCTGACAAAAGCTGAGCTGGCTTTTCTCTTAATTGATAAATATTCTGCAATCCTAGTTTTCATTCATATTCACTGGTGTGCAGATGCAGATACCTCCTGTTCAGAAGCTTGGTGTCCTCCCAAATTGGGTAAAAATTTATTCTTTTTTAGAGAATGCACTTTTATCCATTATTAAATAAGGGAAAACTAGTAAAAGTGATCTGATCAAATTCATCAGATTTTTCAGTACCCATGTAAATGTCACATTTCCTTTGTTCTTTTCTTATTCTCTCTTCTCTAGCTTTATCTCTTAATTAATTCTATTATCATTCTCCTGTTCAGCTATTGTTATTGCTTCTTCCTTAGGTTTCACATGCCTCTTTCCCTTTTATCTTCAATAATTTATATTTAATTTTATTACTTATATATAATAATTGGTCTGGCAATGAATTTTAACTTGAAATATATATTCAGCCCTACTTTATGGTCACTAGTGTCACTTTTATGAGTTCTAAATGGCTTTTAATGCATTTCCTTTTTTAAGAACTCTTGAGGAAATTTAAGCCTATTATTCTCTAGCATACTTCTCTAAACAATCTGAGCAAATAAAACATTTACTCCTTTTGCTTTATCCTGCTCTCCTCAAACTCAGAACACTTGATTTGTTAAAAAGGCAAATAAAATCTCCTTTGAAAGTCATAGGCAGTGCTGTACTTATGTTTGGAGTCACAGCTACAAATTCTAAGCTCCCAAGTAAGAATTTTTGAAAATGCTTCTTCAACCTTCATTAATTGCAAAATAAACAAATCCTTGAAGCTAAACCTTCAGGAATCTATACTAGACTTTCAAAGCTTTTTGATGTTTTCAAAAGTCATCAAACGTAATCCTTAAGTAGACCTGGATATTGTTTGTTTGTTTTTCTTTTAACAGATTTATTGAGATGTGATTCACATACCTTACAACTCACCCTTAAAAGAGTACCATACAAAAATTTTTAGTATATTCACAGGTCTGTGCAACCATAATCACCATCAATTTTAGAATTTTTTTTCTTTACTTCAAGAAGAATCAGTCTATTCTTTTGCTATCACATTTTATTTTCCATTCCCATCACTCCTTTCTGCCCAACTCAAGGAACCATTAAACTACTTTTTTCCTATAGCATTATTCTGGATTTTTATATAAATGGAATCATATCATACGTGTGTGTGACTGATTTCTTTCATTTAAGATAAAATTAGCTTTCATTTCAGTTATATTGTAGCACTGTGTCATTCCGTTCTTTGCTCCTTTTTGTTGTTGAATAATATTCTATTGCATGCATATATTATACTTCATTTATCTAGTCAGCAATTGATGGATATCTGGGTTGTTACTACTTTTTAGCTTTAAGGAATAATGCTGCTATAAACATTTGTATAGAAGTTACTGTGCGAACATATATTTTCATTTCTCTTGGCATATACTTAGGAGTGAAATTGCTGAGTCTATGTGTAATCCTATATTTGAGGAATTGTCAGACAGTTTTCCAAAGTAGTTACACCATTTCACATTCCAACTAACAGTCAATGAGGATTCTAATTTTCCATTTTTTATTCTAATTTTCCTATCTTTTTCAAGGCTTGCTATTATCTCACTTTTTGATCCTAGTGATTTTAGTCCATGTGAAGTGATACCTCTTGTGGTATTGATTTGTATTCCCTGATAACAAGTGGTATTTAGTATCTTTTCATATGCTTTTTGGCTTTTATATTTCTTATTTGTATAAATATCAATTCAATTTCCTAATCCCAGGTTTTAATGCCATATTTGACTTTTTTACTCTCGAGTTGCTAATTTTCTTTCTCTTCACTGAGGTAACATTGGTTGAGTTGTAAGTTTTTTAAAAGGTATTTTAGCACCAAAGTGTGCCATTTTAATGGTGTCCAATATACTAACTTTATTTTTCCTATATTTGGTGTAATATCTGAAAAATTATGCCCATTTCTAAGGTCATGAAGTTATACCCATATGCACATATTCTTTTTCTTTTTTTTTTTTTTCTTTTTTGAGACAAGGACTCACGATATTTGCCTGTGGAACCTGCAGGCTCATGCTGCCCAGGGTACCACAGACTCAAGCAACCCCCAGCCTCAGCTTCCCAGGTAGCTGGGATTACAGGCGTGTGCCACCATGCCCAGCTATATTTTTTTGGAACTAGGTCTCGCTACATGCCCCCAGTGGGACTCAAACTGCGATCCCTGGCCCTGGCCGCAGCTTCCTAGGCTGCCATTTACAGGCATGTGCCACCATGCCCGGCCTACATATTTTCTTCTAAGAGTTTTGCTCTTCCATTTATGTTTCTGATCCATCTTGAGTAATTATATTAAATAATGATCCAACTTTATTCTTTTGCAAGTGGTTAATTATCCCAATACCATTTGTTGAAAAGACAATTCTTTCCCCACATTGTGAAAAATCATTTAACCTTGTGTTTATTTCCAGATTATCAATTATATTCCATTGATCTGTACGTGTATTTTTGAACCTATATTGTCTTGACTACTGTTGTCTCATAGTAGATTTTGAAATGTGTGAATATGAGTCCTCCTACTTAAGTTTTCATTCTCAGAATTGTTTGGTTATTCTGTGTCCCTAAATTCCAAATTAATTTCAGAATAAATTTGTAAATTTGTAAAAATAAATCATCTGGAATTCTGATAGGGATCTTGTTGCATCTATAGGTCAGTTTGGGGTTATTGACCTCTTAATTAAAAATATTAATTTTTTAGTTCATGAGCATGGGAACATTTTCTTGTTTATTTAGATCTTCTTTTCATTTCTTTGAAAAGTTTTGTTTGTTTTCAGGGTATTAGTTTTGTGCTTCTTTGCTAACTTCATTCCCAAGTATGTTATTCCATTTTTATGCTTCCATCTAGATTGTTTTCTCATTTTTAACCTGTATCTTTGTATTTATTTAATTTTTTTAATAATTTTTTTATTTTCTAATTTCCATACAACATCAGTCATATTTATATAGTTATTATTTCCCCTAGGTATGGCCTTCCCCTCAATATTGCACCCCTACCCCACTACCCTACTCCCTTTACCTCTGTTCCCCCTTCAGTTACTCCAACTCCTCTTTTGCTGCAAGGCATTGGTTGATGCTGACCCACTGGTATCTTTTTTTCTGGAGTAATGTCCTTTTCCTGAGTGAGTACCTATGCTCCTGTAACACAGCAGACCAGGCTGCTAGAATCTCCAGAAGTAAATGTGAGGTGGGCAGCCAGGGGGAGAACTTCAGGAAACTCTAACAGGGCAGGTGCGTGGCCTCGTTCTCTAGGCTCCTTCATTGCTACATTTCCTAAGGTGGAGGAGCCAATGTCCTTTTTGCCAGACCCGTGTGTTCACTGGGTTCTGTCTTTTCATTCACACTGGCTGTCTCCATGATTCTGATGTCTGTCACTCATTTTCATTTTTGGATTCATTTTTGAAAGTATAGAAATGAGCTGACTTTTTATATATTGACCATGCAGCATGTCTCCCGATGAACTCATCGATTATTTCTAAATGTTTTTTAGTGGACTCATTAGATTCTCCTCGACGCAAGATTGCGATTATCTGTGAATATAGTTGTTTCTTTCTTCCCAGTCTGGATGCTTTTTGCCTGCCTGCCCGCCCGCCCGCCTGCCTGCCCGCCCGCCCGCCCGCCCGCCTTGCCTGCCTGCCGTATTTCTTTAGTCATTTTCAGTAGTTTGTGTTTTCTCTTGGTTCCTGACTCTGTCTGAACTTCCCCACTTGCTTTTCTCTTAAGTGTTAGCGGCAGATGTGATGAATCTGCACCAGAACTGGGAAACAAATATGAATGTGGCCAGCTGCAACACTTGGAAGGAATAAAAATCAGTCAGGAGTCAGCAACCTATGAAGCAATAGAAGCCAGCATGTGCATTAGCTGAGAAGTCAGGACCAGTCCTGACACAGAATCTTTGGAGATCAGACATCAGAGGGAAGATAAAAATCAAGAGGTGTGAAAATTTGGGAAAATAAATCAGCATTAAAATAAAAGGCAGACCAAAACTTAGATCAGAGATCAACAGTGAGATCAGAATCTAATGCCTGGTACCGCACCTCTGCTTCAACCCATGCGTTTTTCTGAGCTAGTGGTGAAGGTAGGAGTCACTCTCTAAGTTTGGTGCCCTGAGATGAAATGTGGGGCTATCTGAACACACTGAGGAATGAGAAAAGAGAACTAAATTAGTGGGAGAAGTGTAGATGAAACTATATAACCTGCTCAAGAGAGTCCCTGAAACCTAAACTCTTAACCATGACAAAGATTTTTCAAAGAGAATAATTAACTTAATTTAATATTAGTATATATAATTTAAAAATCCACTGCTAAATTGTACATGACTACACTACACAATGCACACTTAGACTGATATTCTATATGTCCCAGAAATAAGCAATTATTTTCTCATATTTTGGAATATAATGCTGAGTCTTTATTTCAAATTAATTCTTTTCCAAAAAGCATGGGTAACATGAATCCATTAAATAAATAGAAGAAGTAAAATGGAAAATATTTTTGATCACATATTTGATTAAAATATTTAGTATTGTGTATCTGGAAAAAGACATCCCTTGAGGAATACAAATTCCAAGTAAGATGGGGTTTATTTTAAAGGGAGAAAGCCACAGCTATGCTAATAATCCTTTTTAAGATTCTGTGGATAACATGAGACCCACAATAGTATCTAACATAAACATATAAGGAGATTTGAGAGAAACACAACAAAAATAAACTTGAGAATCACCCCTACAAAGTTTTTTCCACCCTCTGGCTTTTTTAAAATATGAAGGAGAGGATGAGAAGTTTAAGAAGTGTAGGAAAAAAATCAAACAAAGGAATTTGTGGTCTTATTCCTTAAAGAATATATCAATATTAATAAAGAATAAAGAATATATTAATAGATATGTATATAGCTTGTTGATTGCATTTGTTATTAACAAAGTCAGTGCTGTTTCAGTTGAATATTTATAAAACCAACATAAACATACTTAGCTCCAAATGTAACTTGTTGATGCACATAATTTCAAACTCTAAGGGAATGAATAGAGGTAGCTGTATGCTACCCACCTCTCTTTTGCTCCTTCCATTTCTTGACTCTGCTTTTTTTTTCTTCTTCTTACTTTTCCTCCTCATCTTCTTTTTCCTTTCCATTTTCTTTATAATTGCCTCCCTTTTTGCTTCTTCTTTTCCTTCATGTCACTTCATTCAGTAAATGGATTCTTCCATGTGGTTAAGGAAAACAGTCTGACAAAGATAGATTTTCATGTCTTCAGAGTTAAGTGTTGATTAAATTAAAGTTCTAACCAAAGCACTTCAGGCCAGAAGAGCTGTTGTGACATGGAAGACAATATAAAGGCACAGAGAAAAGTTATTCTTCAATGACACTCTGACTGTGACTTCTGTTCTCACCCCAAAGACTTTCTGCTCTCTGTCTAGACCTGAGGGGCTTCTGCACATTGCCTGAGTATGAGAATGGCTTTCATTAATTCAACAGTTATTCATATAATGCAAATTTTCAAACTAATCTTCTACTTCATTCAGGCTCTGGGTTCCAGAGAACAATGAACATTAAATAGAAAAGGAATAGCTTGTAACTTTGCTGGCTTGCCCTTTCTGCTTCTAAAGCCAGCAATTAAAGATACTCAAGTCAGACAGTCACTTCCATCTGTAGAAACCTAAGAATAGTATTCTCTACTTGAACTGAAGCTATAACTAGTAACAGTAAAGACAGGGAGGTGGAAATACAATGGAAAATAAGACTGGCAAGGGTTGAATCTTGTTCCCAGGGCCTCACCCATATACTTCTCTACGCAAAGAGGGCAGGAACAATGCTTATCCCTGGATGTCACCTGAGAAAGTTTATGGGTCTTGGGGCATTAGGTGGTATATAAAGTCATAAGCCAGGAGGAAAAAAAATCAGGAAGAATATAGTTAAATGGAGGGCTAGGGGAGTATGTAGAGCATTAAAGTCTATGGCAAAGAGAAAAATTCACTGTGTTGGGTGTAAGGTTTAAGAATTGTGACCTGTCAGATCTCAGACTTTCATTACAACCATGGTACTGGCAATGCCAGAGAAGTCGTTCTGCTTCCAGAGCACAGTATTTGGTCTTTCTGACAGCCAGTTAGATGTGTACTGAGGAATGGTGGCCATGAAAGATTGTATTCCAATTTCAAACAAAAGTGTGTTATAGTTTTCTGCTTTACTCCTTGTGTTGAAATATTGAATCTGTTTGTTGTAATTATACTTCTTATATATTCAGGCTATTAGATGAGGAGTGATATTTGAAATCCTGATCTTTATTAAGTGGCAACTGGATCAATTTTGGGATTTTTTTTTCTTTTTTGGTAAGGAAGAGAGCGTGTATTCATTTGTGGAAGAGCAATTTGTATCATCACTTGAGAACACTTTTTAAATGAATGTACAGAAATAAGTGTGTGTGTGTGTGTGTGTGTGTGTGTGTGTGTGTGTGTGTGTGTGTAAGATGCTAAGTAGTATTGAAATGAACTGTTTCTTTCCTGTCTGGGAATGGCCTGGCCAATAGCTGATGGGTGTGTTATATATGCCCTTCTATATTCATTGTTCATAGGTGCATCATATATTAAAACCAATTAGAATCTGGTCTCTTTTGGGAAGGAGGATGGTAGATTAAAAATGGATTCTAAGAGAGGAAAGCCATTTCTTCTTGTGATATCTCAAGTAACTTAGAGTCTTGCCGCTTCTGGGATCCAGATACACTACCAAGTTAAAAATTCTGCCAGAGAGCAAAGATAACACTAAAGAAGGTAATAGTTAAATGAGTTTTGCTCACTCTGACATCACCAAGTAAGCACTTGTAACAGTTTCTGGCACAACATAAATACTCAAATGTGTTTACTGAATGAATAAAATCAGAACTAAGAGTTAAGGACAGAGAGCATGCTACTGAATGGTTTGAATTTCTGGATTTCCCAAGTATATTAGTTAATAAATTTCCTTTGTTCTTTTACTTAGTGTTGTAAATATTACATTCATTATGAATCCAAGCTCATTCATTCATTATGAATCCAAGCTCATGCTAACATGACTGTGCAAGCATCAGTGAGTGGAAAAGTAAAATTTGCATTACATAGATGCTTCTGCTGTGAGAATTTCTACATATGTTACATCCACCAAACAAATGCACCTGAATGAGATTTGGAAGGGCTTTATGATCTTTTTGGAATGGCTATTCCGGCAGGACAGTGATGGAGGCATTTGGTGCTTTTGCAGCAGCTATGGTAGAAGATCTGTGGTGTGTCAATCCCTAGCTTGATGTGACCAGTAATGATAGCAACAGCCTCTTGGTCTGGCAAGTTTCATGACAATAGTAGAGGCAGCATAGTCTTTATTTACGTCAAAGGTGGCATAGTGGCCGCAGCAACAATGTTGCTGTACTAACAACGTTGCTTGAGTACATATTTCAGATGTCCCATCAGAAATTATCTACTTTGCTACTCTTGGTACTTTATTCATTCTGTAGGAAACTAGTACTTTTTACTAGGTTTCTCTCTACTTATATATGCTAAATTGAATTCTATTGTCTACATTTCAACCCTGACCAATATAACGCATTTAAATTAACTTTCTATCAATTATAGCTACAAGAGCCCAGGTTAATGGTAGAACTTCAAAAGTAGCGAGAAAACTTTCAAGTATGTGAATATAATAAAATGGTAATTTTCAGTGGAAAAATATCAGACAGGCCTCAGACTTTTGTACAAAATCACATAGCATAAAACAATACCCAGGGAAACTTGAGGGTGGGAATGTTATTATTTATGAGTAATCTCAAAAGAATGACTTCAGATATAAGAGATATCAGAATCAGATCATCTATATGTTGTGTCTGAAAATTTTCTCAAAGAGAAGTTCAATAAAACTAAAAATTTTAAAAATTGGGAACTTGCAGTAGAAAAACAACTTTTGACATACAAGTTCAAATATACTTATGAACATTAAACTCATAAACATAGTAAGAGAATGTATACAAAACAAAAACAATTGAGAAAAAAGTTTGTGGAGTTTTTACAGGCAGGTAGATATCCATCAAGATACTCTACAAGCAATAGAAATAAACTCTAATTTAAACAAAGAAAGGAATTGTCAGAGGACTATGGGGTAGCCACAGATTCGAGAGAAAAATGAAAGGAGCATGTTTCAGAAGGGTAGGAACCAGGGCAAATCCTGAGATTGAGAAGGAACTAATTGACAATTTCAAGTTATTGCTGGGATGCTACAACTGTAATTTTTTTTTTTTTTTGGATAAAAGTGAAGTGTTTCTGGTTTGCTCTGCTTACTAAAGAAAGCAGAAAAGGGCATATCCTAATTCAGTAGTTACATGCCAGTGACTGAAATTGCAGAATCTTGCTTGAGTGCATATGTTGACCAGCTCTTGCCATAGAATCACCTTGGGATCATGCTAGCAGCAATCTATTGTCTTCCTTCAGGACTATGTCAACATAGTTTCAGCCCCAAAGCAGGCTTTCCCTTATGTATCATTGGCTAGATGGCATCATATTCCCAAACCTAAACCAATTAATGCAAGCAGAACAGAATTATTTCGATTTGGGCTTAGTCAAATTAAGATTCACCCTCCGGATCTGGGGAGGAGTTCAGCCTCCTTGAGGCACATGGTTGTCTTACAACTTTAAAATAAAAAAGGCGTTGTGTTTAGCAAGCAAAAACAGCTGTTGGGTAGGCCACAAACAGTGGCATTAATGTCTGAAAATTCCCCCAGGGATGTATAGCATTGCCTTTGATTTACTCTTTTAACAGGGAGAGGGAATTCTAGTGTCTTCCATTTGGTTCTTCTTACCATAATAGTTAGGGAGAAAAATCTGGGGATTTTCCCAGTTGTTGAAAATATTCTAAGACAGGAACTGAAAAATATGCACAGAATGAATGGGTTTTGACTTTGAGTCAAACTTCATTTATTTTTATCTGACCCAGATACACACTTATTCTGACAGGTAGATTTCAGCAAACCAAGAATTATTATTAGCTCAGAATAAGTATCAAAATGTTTCTAAAAACCTCCATTATTTCTCTCATTTTAGACCCAGTTATTCTATTAAGTGGCCTTGTGAAATAATAGCCAAAAAACCACTTTTACTGGTATAAACGTGGTACCTAAGGGTCTCCTTTACAAACGCAAAGTTCTGGATTCATCTCTAGAAATTGGATCAAGAGAGAAGATTCTATTTTCTTGTTTCAGGTCAGACCTTCATTCCACAAACATCATATTTAAATTACACAAGATCTTGTGCTCAGATAGGCATAGCCAGTGATCTCTTAGGGTGAGCACATTCTTATTATCAAGCTTCCTGTTTATTGTAATCATGCACCATTGTTGAGGAGGCTTTCTCACACCTGCAATCCCAAGATTCTCCTTTCCCATTCGAAACTTAGTAATACATTTCAACTGCAACATTTCCTCCCAGTAATTCCCAACATTAAGAAAATAGTGAACCATTTAAAAAAAAAAGATATTGGAATTTCCCTTAGTCATGCAGGTCTCAATGGTTTCAACCATTCTTGGGACAACAGTTATAGGTAGACAAGCAGGGTACTCAAAATGCTCACTCTATTCCAGCATTCCTACCTCAAGATATCTTTCATTCCCTTCTGGTTTATAGTCCAAGGGATAGGTACACTTTCTTTAGTGAGGGCCAGTGTTGGAGCCCAATTTACTTTATCCAGCACAACTGGATACCCCAATGCTTGTAGCACTTCTGTTAAGTGTATCCCAATGACAGTTTAATTTAAAATTAAGTTTCACTCTTCTTGGTGAAGTGCTTGCAAAATGTATTCCCCAATGATTGGTTACTGTTGTTTGTTTTTACTGAAAGTGGTTAACCTCTGCAACCTTTGTCATGTAAAAGTCTTTGTTAGAAAAAGAACAGTCCTAACTCTATATCTGAGGCAGAAGTTATAATCTGTGTCTTTCATGTGTTCTTTTATGTGCAGCATAAAGAATTAGAGAACTCATCCTATTTTAAATGCTAGAAATGGTGTGGACAAAATTGATTAAAGTCATCCCTCCAAACTAATTTTGCAGTGATGAATTGAAGTGGAAAGGATCAAAATCACCTAAGGATTCTTTGTTTAAATTAGTGTACCTCTACCTCTAGGGACTAATCAGAATGGCAGTGGTGGTGTAGAGAGATTATTCATAACAGACAGTAACTACAGATTTCTCCTATTAGCTTCTAAAACTCACAGCTCATCACCCCAGAACTCCAGAACCCATTTGAATAATGAATAGAGTATAAAGGAAAACATAACATTGCTATTTACAATTAATTGTAAGGAGGGTGACTCTTAAGTGGTGATAAATTGTGTTGTTTCCAGCTCTTTTCTACTACAGGAAAGATGAAATATATGATGAAGCATATTTTCTCATCCGTTTTCTGAAGTAGCCATATGACTTGCTTGAGTCAGTGGAAAATGAGAGGAAATGATAATGTGTTAGTTCTTGTCAGAAGTTTTAAGAAGCATTTGTGTGTTTCTACTAGCTGGTCTACTTTTCCCTCTACCAACAGAATGGCACGTTCTCAGCAGACACTGCTCCTTCAGCCTGATTCCCAGAAAAACAATAGCCATAGAGCAGAACTACAGCCCCTAACATAGACATGTGAGCAACAACAAATTGAATACTTGTCTTTTTGGGAAACTATAGAGATTTCAAGTTGTTGCTGCAGCAAGTCTGGCTAACACACATGAAGTGATTTTTGTGGGTGTCTGTAAGAGCACATTGATAGGGTGTGGTTAGATGTTTAAAGTAACAGTAAAGCTTAAGTTTATGGATATAAACTAGGAAGCCAAATTACCTTTTTATAAGATAGTGAGAAATTTGTTTTTTCCAGTACAATGGGGATTGACCAGGGAATAACTTGGAGAAAGTACAGATTTAAGCAGAGGAGAGGGACACTGGAGGTACAAAAATTGTTAAAGAACTTTTAGGTCAGGCGTATCTAACTAGGAATTATATATTGTTTCCATTTTTGCTGAATCTAAGAAAAGGTTGAGTTCTATATGTGAGTTAATTGTCCAGAACAGTAGGCCATGCATCATCTGACCTCACTGGGCACAAGTAGGAACGTAAAGTTTAAGGAGAGCAGGGAAATATAAACTTCTGTGAAAATTTGTAGACATTATAAAGATGATTTTACTCTTACAAACTGTGGAGTGGGTATTTGAAACAATCTTTTCTTGATTTTAAAGTCAGGATTTCAAAATCTTAAATGTCAATAGATCAGTTCTAACTGTATACTAAATTAATAATCTACAATGATCAAATAGTAAGTATCCCAGGAATCTAGTAGTTTTATTATATTAGCAGAGATATTAGGGTAACTTAAGGAAAATGTGAAAAAAGATCATTTAATGCTTACTTGATGGTTGTTGAAAAATACCTGATAAACTAAATTCTAATTTCTTTAAGGAAAGCACCTTTGAAAGTGTAGGACACTTCTTTACTATGATTTAAGTGGTTTTTAAAAAAGTTCTCATTGTATTTTTTGAAGATAAAACTCAATAAACTTTTTCCTGGATATTTAACATTTATACAAATGTAGGAAACAGAAATAAGAATTGTAAATGCTAAAAAGTACATTATTAGTATTTGTGAGTAAAATGATCGAACACCTTAAAGAATTAAAAGGATTGTGAGTATTAACAAGATAGGCACACATAAAATTGATAGCAATGACACCTTATTTCTTTGGAGCAAACTATTTTAAAAAGTCAGTATTCCCCAAATTAACTTATAAATTTATTTCCAATTTCTTTCTTACTCTTATTAGTTTGTTTTTTTATTTGTTTGATTTCTGGAATTTACCAAAATTATTCTAAAGTTCACTTGGAATTATAGAATACTATAATAGCAAAGAAAAAGATGATATATTTGCATAGTGAAAGATAATTTATCCTTTCATAAATATACCCAGTGGCACGATAAAAAGAGCATAGGTTTTGATCATGGTTAAACTTAGGTTCAAATTCCTGTTTCTGATACATACTAGTTGTGCAGTCTTAGACAAATAACTGGATATGTCTAAGCAAAGTGTATGGTATAGATCCAAGTTGCCCTACTCTGCCTCCCCTGCTGTATATTTACATCTTTTTCAGGGTCTCGCTGTTGGCAGAAGATATGATTGATATAACCACTTACTCTTACATAAATGAAATCATTCAGATTGTTCATCTATTAGCTTTTGTTCTCCACTAATCTTTTTAAGATATCTTTTCATGTAAATAAACAGAGTCACTTAATTCTTCTACCTCTTGACTAAGTTTAGCTTGTGATTTGGTTTGGTTAGAGGCACAGAAGTAGAAATAATAGTGTTTCAGTCCCCAGCCTGCGCTTGAAAAGCCTCCACAGCCCTGCTGGCCTTCCTACACCCCTGCTGTCACCAGGAGAGAAACTTCCCTAGTCAACTGTTGCCCCTTCATCCCAGAGGATCCAGACTGACTGAAGGCAGAACGCAGCTGCTCCAACTGCCCCAGAGATCTGTGAGAATCAGTATTGTTATTTAAAGCTATTGAGAATTAGTCAATAAAATACATCAATTGTTTTTTAAGGGGTCTCAGGAATTGCCACAAATACTCCTGCTTACACTTTATTAGCTATGATTTAGTCACATTTCCAATTGTATCTGCTGGGGATTTTGGGGAAATGTGCCCAGTCAAATTTGACATTTTATTACTGTGGAAGAAGGGAAGAATAGATTTGGTGGAACAATGAAAAGCCTCAGCTACAGATGTGTAATCTGTTTACTTTTAAAATTGGGGTAATCTATGCATAGCATAAAATTTACCATCTTACTCATTTTGAATGTGTGATTCAGTTATATTAAATACATATATGATATTATGTATCCATCAATCCTTAATGAGTTTCTTTTTTTTTTGAGACTAGGTCTTGTTATTTTTGCCTGTGGAACCACAGGCTCACGTTGCCCAGGGTACCACAGACTCAAGCAATCCCCAGCATCAGTTTCCCAGGTAGCTGGGATTACAGGTGCGCGCCACCACACCCAGATATTTTTTTGGGACTAAGTTTCGCTACATGCCTCCGGTGGGACTCAAACTGCGATTCCTGATCCCCACCGCGGCTTCCTAGGCTGCCGCCTACCGGCATGCACCACCAAGCCCGGCCCAATCCCTAATGATTTTTAATACATCTTTAAACTGATATAATTTTTTATTCTTATAGAAATAAAATCATTCAGACTGTTAATCTACTAGCTCTTCTTCTCCACTAATTTTTAAAATAGATCTTTCCATGTCAATAAACATAGAGCCACCTTAGTCTTCTTAACATCTTTATATTCCCATTATAAAGCCATGACACAATTTATATGAGTATTTTCCTTTAGGTTACTTCCAGTTTTCTTCCTAATTCAAACAATGCTAAGACAAAACTGTACATCCATATTTGAGTGTATGTGTAACTATTTTTGTTGGAAAGATTCCTAGAAGTGGGATTGCTATTTCAAAGCAAAAATGCGTTTTTATTTCAAAAGATATTGCAAAATTACCCTCCAAAAAGTATTTAATAATTTCTATTTCTAAATGAGTATAGGAAAATATCTTTTGGAAGGTAAATTTTCACAATATTATGTCAAAATATTTAATTTCTCATATTTATTTTCCTACTAGTTTTGTTTATAGATGTTTATCCCAGAAAATAATTTAAAATACAAAATAAACTCTATACAAATATGTGCATTGTTACATTATATGCACTGGGGATAAACTTAACCTAAAACTTTCAAACAGAGAAAATAAATGTTATAAAATCTGTGCAATGACTACAATGATCATTACAAAGACTATTCAATAAAACATAAAATGTCTGATAAAATAATACTTAAAATTACAAGATTTCATTGAAAGTTTCGGCAAAATATTCAAAACAATTGTGTTTGGGATTTAAAACTGTTGATAGTTTTATTTACCTTACAATTTTCTATATTTCTTAGGTTTTCTTAAATTACTATTATACTTAAAAACTTACTCATTTTAGGACTTAAGAGCTCTTTTTCTATATTCAATAGAATCTCTGATGACTATCCCTGAATCAATTTTATAATAAGAAGGCAATTAAAAATACAGCAATAGCTTGGACTCTCTTGGCATTATGCACACATTTTATTTTTATCTTAGGTAAAATTGTAAAGTCTGAAAAATCAGTTTATTTTCTATCTTTTATACCACCTATCATTCAACTCTTGACTTTGTATTTTGTCTTCTTTTCCCAAAAGATCTTGCTTTATGATCACTATCATTGTGTAAATTGGGAATTGCATCAGGGATATTTGCCTTTTTAAAAGATCTGACACTTTAAGAAAAAGATGCAAAGTTCTCTGCACAGTGTTCAGTAACTGTTGGTGATGATGGTAGTGGTGATAAGGGTGATGGTACTGGTACTGATCATGGAGAAGAAGTTTTCAAGACTACAGTAGGGCTTGGGGGGGGGAATTAGTTGTTTTCTATTAGACACTTTCAGATATTTGGAGTATGCTTGGAGTTACCCTCTCCTTAAAGAAAGAATTCTTACTAGATCAACTACAATGGCAACAACAGTCAAGCCCTTCTTAAATCTCTTTATATTTTTAACCTACCTCATGCATGGACTAGTGGATTCTTGTTATAAAACAGCACTTACATTTAGCAATATTAATATTGTTTCTCAAAGTTTGAAGGGGCATCCTCTCTTGTTAATATTCTTATATTTATGGAATAAGTTTAAATTAACCCTGTCCATATTTGATGCTTGCCATGACTTTATAAGTTAAAACATATGAGCCTATTTATTTCCTCCTAGGCACCATGCCTAGAATTTGGTGCCCCCAGGTAAGTGGTTGAGCTTGAACATGGCTGCATGCCAAAAGCTAAGCTTCCTCCAGCTGTGGACAACTAAGACTTGCTGCCTAAACTTTTCCACGACTATATTTTTTAATAAAAATAACCACTCTCCAAACTCAGAATAAATATTAACTAGATACTAATTACAAGCACTTGAATTTTAAGGAAAGATGAATTCAACACACTTTTAGAAGTATGCCTAGTCTAAAGGCCATTAGGTGTCTTCATAAAAACTCTTCAATGCTTTGGCAGTTAAATCTAATTCTGTTTCTATTTTAGTGCTTCACTAAGTCTTTTTCTAGAGTCCAAAGACATTTGGAATTTATATACATTTCTAATTCTGATTCCAGCTCTCTTTGTCTACTATTGCCTTCCTAGAGAGCCAGCACCTTCTCAACCCAAAGAACTTTATCAAGATATTTCCCTAAACAAAGGTAGCAATTGTTTTAACTCTACCTTATTAAGTTCTGTATTAAGTTTTGAAGCACGTTACAGTTTGTCTTTCATAGGCCTCCGGAGATCTTGAAGCAGTTACAAATTTTTTGAGTTTTATATTTTTAAAACTGATAAGCAGAAATTGCTCTCAATGTTAATCATGTATTCTCTCTACTGCTATCATTACTTCTCCTTCTCTCACTTCCCAAATTGATGAATTCAAAACATTGTTGCTTCATTTGTATTTTCCTCATCATTGTTGAGATTGAACATCTTTTCATTTTTTTTTTTAAGTCTAGGTCTCTCTATTTTTGTGGAACCGCAGGCTAAGTTGCCTGGGGTACCATAGACTCAAGCAATCCCCAGCCTCAGCTTCCCAGGTAGCTGGGATTACAGGCGTGCTCCACTATGCCCAGCTATTTTTTTGGGACCAGGTCTTGCTACGTGCAACCGCAATCCCTGACCCCGGCCACTGCTTTCTAAGCTGTTGCTTACAGGTATGTGCCACCATGCCTGGTGAACATCTTTTCATATTTACTAATCATTTCAATTTCTTCTGTGATTTTGTCACATTAGATGTTTTGCTCATTTGCCTATTTAGACTTTTTCAGATTAATTTTATCTATTTTCTATCTATGAATCCTTCACCTTATATATAAATATACACACATATGTAGCAGCTTTTATTTCATTGTGATCATTATCTTATTTTTCTTATAGAAATTTTCAATTCCTTTTTAAAAATTTTCAATTCTTATGTGATCAGATTTGTTTAGCTTTTCTTTTATGTTTACTGAGTTTTATATTTCCTTTTTCAATCTTCTATCCCATGATTATAAAAATATCTTATACTCTGTTATAAAACTTTTATATATTGGAAGTATTTGTTTAATTTTTTAAAAATAAAATTTCTATTTTTAGAAAAATTTTAGATATACAAAAATAGTACAGAGAGTACCTAACACTCCAAATTCAAGCTCCTCAATTGTTAATCTTACATCAGTATGGTACATTTGTCACAATTACTGCATCAATATTGATGTTCTTGTTATTAACTTAACATCAGATTTCCTGACTTTTTACTAGTAACCTTTTCTTTGTTTCAGGACTTCCAATACATTTGGGATACCACATTACATTCAGTTACATTCAGTAGCAATTTTCAGACTCTTGTTTTTAATGATTAGTTTAGTAGTTTTGAGGAGTACTGTCATTTATTTCCAAATTGTCTTTAATTGGACTTGTCTGATGTTTTTTCTCATAATGAGATTAGGGTTTTGTGCTTTGGGAAGGAAGAATACAGAGGTGAAGTGCCTTTCTCATATCATATTGTATCAAGGGTACCTATTACCAGTATGACTTATTACTGATGCTGACCCTGCTCATCAGACTGAAATTGTATTTCTCCATTGAATGGCTATTGTCCTTTGTTCCCCTTTTCACACTGTACTCTTTGAAAGGACATCTGCAGGCAGTCTAAGGTTTGAAGAGTTGTGCTCCATTTCCTTGGGAATGGAGTATCCTGTCTGTTTTTTAACCTTTTGGATTGAATCTTTAATGCATCTGGAGTTTATACTGACATTTTGTCACAGTAGACATTGAAGTTTTTCCCTTCTCCCCTTTTTATGAAGCAGATATTTACAGTCATAATGGAACATAGAATTATAGTCATAATGGAAATTGATACCATTTTTATCTCTAAGAGAGAGTCCAACTGTCTTAGACCAGAGAAGGAATTCCTATTCCCCCAAGTGTGCTAACTTATCCAGATAGACCAATTCATTCAAGAGTAAGTCAAATCATTGCACATTGGGGAATGGTCAAACTGAGAGTTTGAGCCAGAGAGACAAGATAGGAGATTGTAGAAACATTCTGGGAGAACTTTCTCCATGGAGCAACCCAAAGATAGTGCTTTTTCTCCATTTGGTGAGTTTGAGGTACAGATTTGAAGTTTGGAACTTCAACAGTCATTTGGTGTTAAGATAAAGCTGACATTGCAAAAGTCAGAATCCAGAGGCAGGAAAAGAAAGCAAGAAGCAAATAAACCAAAAAAACCCAGTGTATTTCATGCCAGTATTGAGCTACTAAATCAAGCAACCTATAGTCTGCTGTATCTCTGAATTTTTCAGTCACATGAGGTATTTCTTGTGTAAGGAACTTTGGACAGTTAATGGCAATATTGGGGGTATATAAATAGGCATCTAAAAATAAAAGTAGAGATAAGTGAAATAGAAACCAAAAAGATCATTGAGAAGATAAACAAAACCAAAAGCTGTTTTTTAAAAAAATAAATAAAATTGATAAACCTCTAACAAGGCTCACAGAAAAAAGAGCAAAAACTCAAATAAACAGGATTGTGTATGAAAAGGGAGATTACAATAGACACAACAGAAATCCTAAAGATAGACTATGAACATCTATATGCAAACAGATGGTTTCACAAATGAATTCTACCGAACATTCAAAGAGGAAATAACACCTGTACTATTAAAACTTTTCCAAAAAATTGAGAAAGAAGGAAAACTACCAAATGCGTTCTATGAAGCAGATTATTACACTAATTCTAAAACCAAACAAAGATAGTGCAAAGAAAGAAAACTATAGCCCTAATGAACACTGATGTGCAAATTCTAAACAAAATCCTGGCAAACCAAATTCAAGAGTGCATAGACAGGATTATCCATCATAGCCAAGTGGGATTCATCCCAGGGGCACAGGGATGGTTCAACATCCCAAAATCAATCAACATAATCCATCACATCAACAAAGAGAAAAACAAAAACCATATGATCATATTAATAAATACAGAAAAAGCATTTGATAAAGGTCAGCATCCATTCATGATGAAAGCTCTTGAAAAAATAGGAATAATAGGAACACATCTCAATATAATAAGAGCCATCTATGATAAACCCACAGCAAACATCATCCTGAATGGGGAAAAACTGAAATAATTTCAATTAAGATCTGGAACCAGACAAGGATGCCCACTCTCACCACTGCTTTTTAACATAGTACTGGATGTTCTAGGGCAATGAGGCAAGAGGAATACATAAAGGGAATATATATTGGGAAAGAAGAAATGAAACTGTCATTATACACAGATGTAGAAAACCCCAAAAAAATCCACAAAGAAACTAATTGAAATAATAAATGAGTTCAGTAAGGTAGCTGGATACAAAATCAACACACAGAAATCAGTGGCTTTCTTATATGCCAAAAATCAGTCAGAACAATAAGAAATTTAAAAAACCACCCATTTACCATTACACCACTGAAAGTTATTTTCCTGGGAATAAGAAGTATTTAAAAAAAGAAGTGAAGAATCTATACAAAGAAAACTATAAAATATTCTTAAAAGAAATAGAAGAACACATAAAAAATAAAAAAAAATCGTTGGTCATGGATTGGAAGGCATTCTCAAACTGGCTATTCTATCAAAAGCAATCTACAGATTCAATGCAATCCCTATAAAAATCCCAATGTCATTTTTTTTAAGAGATAGAACAAAAACTACTGAAATTCATCTGGAATAACAAAAGACCTTGAATATTGAAAATCTTACTGACCAAAAAAGAAAGAATGGTGGTATTGCAATCCCAGACTTCAAATTATACTACAAAGTCATAATAAACACCATGGTACTGGTACAAAAACAGACAATCAGACCAGTGGAACAGAACTGAGTGCCACATATATGGGCAACTAATCTTTGACAAAGGAGTAGAAACTTACAGTGGAACAAGTACAGCCTCTTCAATAAATGGTGCTGGGAAAACTGAACCAAGACATGCAAAAAAATGAACCAAGACAACTCTCTCACACCATGTACAAAACCCAACTCAAAATGGATAAAAGACTTGAATGTAAGACCTGAAATCATAAAATACATAGAGGAAAACTTGGGCAAAACCCTCCATGAATTATACTTCAGAAATCCATTTCTAGACACATCTACAGCCGGCAAAAAAAATGAAGAAATGCATAAACAGCTGAGACTACATCAAACTAAAAAGCTTCTGTACAGCAAAAGAGACAATAAACAAAAAGAAACCAAACCGAATGGGAAAAAAATTTTGCCCTCTACAAAAGTGATGAGGTTTTGATAACAAAGATCTACAAGGAACTCACACAACTTAGCAAAACAAAACAAGAAGCTCAGTCAAAAAATGGGGAGAACTAAAAAGACACTTCTCCAAAGAGGGTATACAAATGGCCAATAGGCACATTAAAAAAATACTCAATGTCACTAGAAATTAGGGAAATGCAAATCAAAACTACAATAAGATACCACCTTACACCAGTAAGAATGGCCCACATCAAAAAAACAGGCAACAACAAGTGCTGGCATGGATGTGGAGAGAAAGGAACACTCTTACACTGCTGCTGGGAATGTAAACTAATCCAGCCACTATGGACCCTCAAACTAATGAAAATGGAACTACCATTTGACCCAGCAATTGCTCATCTGGGAATCTACCCAAACCTCAATACTTATACAAAGGGATACCTGTACACAGATGATTATTGCAGCACTATTTTTAATTGCAAGGACATGGAAACAACCCAAATGTCCCAAAGCAGACAAATGGCTTAAAAAGATGTGGTATATATACACAATGGAATAGTACTCATCAACTAAAAATGACAAATTTGATGGATTTGAGACAACATGGGTGGACCTAGAAGAAATTATATTAGCAGAAACGAGTCAGAAAGGAAAAGACAGAAACCATATGGTTTCACTAATATATACAGGATATAGAGAAAACAAACAAAAGGCCAGGAGGAAAAGTCTAAACAAACTAACAACCAAAATAAAGTACACAACTGGGGGTGGGGGTGGGGGGGTGGGAGTGGTTGGGGGAAGTGAGATGGTGGGTGAACCCTGGGGAATACAAAGATGTGAAATATATATATATATATATATATTATAAATAAGTAAATAAGTGTGGTAGAATTCATCAGGGGTGGAAACTAAGTAGACATCTAATCTAAAATAGACTGCCTATTTTTCCAACTAAGGCAGTATGTTGTCTCAACATTAAAATTTATTGAGGTATTCATTATTTTCTCTATGTTATAAAGTATCACTTTGTTATATACAACATTGCCAAGTAAAAATGATTTCAGCATGTTATACAATACATGTGTTAATTTACTATTTCTGAATTAATAGCACACTGTTTTTTATTTTTTTAAATTAATTTGTTTTCTTCCATCATTGCTATTTTTTTGATAACATTTGGCTTTCTCAGGTGTCATCTCTGTAGTTCTCCCAATGCCATAGCACTCATAATTCATCTCCATAGTCTCTTGAAGAGCACACTGTTTTGATTACCACAAATTCATCATATAACTGCCATTTGGTAAGACAAGTAAATATCTATTCATAGTTCTTTTTTCTCCAAAAATTTTCAGGTCCTTTCATATATTGTTCTCTTCTATATAAACTTAAGAGTTAGTTCATTAAATTCCACAAAAATATTTTTGAGAATTAAAAAAAAAATCTGTACATTGTTTTAAGTTGATAAGTTTTGGAGTAATATGTTATGCAACAATAAAAATCTAATACATAATGAAATTAATGAATTATGTTTACCTGTTTTCAATGCTCTTATTTTGAATTACAGTTAAAGAAATTTTAGTTTACCAAACAAAATGTCAATCCAGAAGCTGCTTTTTTACTCTTCCCCTTTTTTGTGGTTAAGTATCAAGAGATAATCCAAAAGTCTTTTGTCAATGATGATTTATTAGCAAGCTGCTCTTAAATCAACTTTTTCTATTAATTTTGACTATTTTTTTGACATCAAATAATATATTTAAATATAAATTTCACATCTTTGTAATTCACGGGATTCACGCCCCCACCCTCCCTGATCATCCCCCCCCCCCCCCAACCTGGAGTTGTGTACTTCAATTTGGTTGTTAGCTTTTGTTTTGTTTTGTTTTTGACTTTTCTTCATAGCTTTTTGTTTATCTTTCCCAAGTCCCATATAATAGTGAAACCACTTGGTGTCTGTCTTTACCTTTTTGACTTGTTTCTGCTAATATGATTTCTTCTAGGTGTGTCCATGTTATCATAAATTCATCTAACTTTGACTATTTGGTTCAAAAGAAAGTATAGAAACTATGATCATCTCACCCTTTTTCTCAGTGAAGACTGAAATTAAAATCAGAGTTTAAATGCTTGAGGGAAATTAACCATGTAAAGGTATTCCATGGGTAATTTTGGTAAAATAATCACTTCATTAAGCAAAAAATTACTTTTTGTAAGGGAATCACTCCTTTTGGACTGGAATCTAAAAGAACAAGCAAAGGGAAACTTACAATGAAAAAGCCCCATAGTACTACCATAGGGACCACATTTCATTGTCTGGACCGGGCAACTTAATATGTTGATTTAAAGAATGTTTGAGAGGGCCAAAAATAATAAAGCTTGAATATTCGCAGCCTTTCTCCATCCTCCTTGACTTGCCCTCTTACAGAAGGATCCTTCCTTTTTTGTCTTCCAAAACTGTGTGTTAACATAGATAAGTAGAGCTAGAAGAGCTACATAATTGTAAAGATTATTCTCTGCAGGAAAAGGCTTGTAGTAACAACAAAGGGATATAAACTGTATCTGGTGATTTATACAGCTCATACCATCTGCTATCCTGTTCTCATCAAGGTGAGTGACATCATTAATATTAATTTGGAAATTGGCAAGATTAAGCATTTCATAAAGTTTGACACTGGTAACCTATGTGATGTGACTGGGATACTAACCTGGGAAGAATGGGGATGGTCTTCCTGGGAAGAATGGGGATGGTCTTCAACAGAGAAAGACCCCCTCTGACTGCCCCCCACCCCCTTATTTTGATGTAGTCCACAAGATGGATGCCAAGGGCAACAGCTCTGCCATCCATCTAGCCCAAATTTTTTGTTATTGGCCAAGGCAACAAACCATGGGTTTCTCTTCTCTGAGGAAAAGTTATCTGTCTTACCATTACTGAAGAGAGAGCCAGGAGACTGGCAAGCAAATAGAACAGTGAGTGAAATGCTTCCTAGGTGATGTTGTTGGATAGAAGTGTCTTGATACTTAAAGATAAAACTGTGATTTACAAAAATAAGTAATGTTTCTGTTGCTGTACATTACTATGTCTTCATGTGATGATTGCTACTTTGGTGACCATCTTGGAACCCTGAAGAGGGGAGCTAGTCTGAGAAGATCTTGCTATGCACAGCAGAGCAGGAAGCCAAGAGTAAATAAATTAATTACTTGAACCATAAAACATCTACTTCTAGGCATCTTATTTTAAAAATTGGTTTGAATTATATTTTGCAGTTAATGGATATGGTAGACTTTGGAGATGACTTTTGAAGAAAACACTGTCCTTATTCCCAAATGACTTACCATTTGGTCTGAGAAACAAATAGGTGAAATAAAAATCTAAGGTTGCTATGATGAAAGTTGATAGTAGTTGAGTTTAAATGCAACATACTAAGCTCAGGTTAGCTATGAAATTAAATTAAAAAGGGGAACAGCTTTAAAAGAGACAGTAAACAAAACAAAAAGAAACCCAACCGAATGGGAAAAAATCTACACTCTACACACAAATGATAAGGGCCTGATAACAAAGATCCACAAAAAACTCACACAAAAAAAGCCCAGTCAAAAATGGGGTGAAGGTCTAAAAAGATACTTTTCCAAAGAGGAATATAAATGGTCAATAGGCATATGAAAAAATTCTCAACATTACCATCGCTAATAATCAGAGAAATGCAAATTAAAACCACAATGAGATAACATGTTACACCAGTAAGAATGGCCCCTATCAAAAAAATGGGCAACAGCAAGTGCAGGCCTGGTGTGGAGAGAGGACACTCTTACACTGATTGTAGGAATGCAAACTGGTCTAGCCACTATGGAAAGCTGTGTGGAGAACCCTTAAACTACTGAAAAATCAAACTCACATTCAATCCAGCAATCCCTTTTCTAGGATAATATACTTAAAATTTACAAAAACTTTGATCCAAAGAGACACCTGTACTTGGATGTTTATTGCAGCACTATTTACAATAACCAGGATATGGAAGCAACCCAAAGGCCTTTAAATAGACAAATGGTACAGAAAGCTGTGGTATATGCACATGATGGAATACTATTCATCAATCAAAAAAGACAAATATGTCATTCGTGGCAATATGGATGAAGCTAGAAGGAATCCTGCTAGGAGAAATAAGCCAGAAAGATGAAGAGACATACTGCATGGTCACACTTATATAAGGGACAAAGGGAAAACAAACAGACAAGAAAAATTTAAAACTAATTTTTAAATTGAAGCATAGAGCATGGGGAGGAGGAAATCGGGGCTGGGAGGGGCACAAAAGTCTAAGACTATGGTTCATGGGTGATAAGGTGATGGGAGAATCCCGGGTTAGATAACAATGCAAAATAAAATAAATATTATAATAAAAAATAATTAAAAAATTAAAAAATAAAAATATTAGAAAGGAGAAATTTTTCAAGAGAAAATACTTTATAAAGTTGACTCTTGAAAAAAATACCAAATTTCCTTGCAAATAAAACATTAAGTATTTTATATTGGACAAGAGCTTGCTACCTGCCCTGGTAAAAGTGAAAAAAGACGAACTGTTGTTAATTAACATTATTTTTCAAGTAAATGTAAAAATAAGAAAAAAGAGAAATACAGACTTTGTAGTTTCAGTCAATAGCAAATATTATAACAAGGACTTTTTTTAATCTTAAAAATTTTAACCCACTAAACTTAATAGAGTATGTTTTTAGTGGCAACAAATGTCCTTTATTAACCCAAAGGAACATGGTCCCAACTTGAAGATTTCTCTCCTTTTCTCTAAGAGCATTCAGTTGAAAAAATCTGGTGATCTGTTTATGTGTAATTAAAGTGCATGCTCAATCTCAATTCCAATTGGAACTTTGGAAACAGAAACAGACTACCCTCTTTTCACAGTTAAGTGAAGCTGAGTGACCCTTATCTGTACATCAAGATTTCCTACAGTTTTATTTGTTCATGAAATTCCTGCCTCTTATTTGTAGGTTGAAAGATGACTTCAGTGCTTTCCTTCTTGGAATCTTCAGACTGACTTTCCATAGACAAAATGGAGATTTGAGATTTTTCTTTCCTGAGTAATTCAGGAGAAAAAAAATTCCATTTATTTAGTAACACATACTATACCAGATACACTTTCCTCCAGAACTTAGCATTTACTCTTCTCTTGGCCTTTTAGTTACTGTGGCTATCCGTATGGCTTTTCTGCCAAGACCTTCCCTAGCCATCCTATTTGAATTGTACCCTTTTCCTCCACTTTTTGTTCCTTCTCCCATTTCATTTTTCTTCTTTGTGAGTTTTCAGTACCTAAAATTATTGATTATTTATTCATCTTATAGTTTTCCCAAAGAGAAGGTAAATTTTTGTCTAAATGTCTCTTTTTTTCACTATTGAATCTCCAGGACATGCAACAGTGCCTGGCATACCAGAGCACTTGGTATTTGACTCACATACAGTCAGTTAAGACTTGGCTTTGGAGTTAGAAAGTCTTGATTTAGAATGCAGATTTTCTTTTTGACACAGAGTAACTCCCTTTATCCATTTGAACCTCAGATTCTTCAGCTGTAAATAACTGCCTCACAAAGGAATTTTCAGGGTGTAATGAGATATTACTGACCAAGCACCTTGTCCTAAATACTTGGAGTCATTGGAGTCACACAGCTGTTAGTGTTCTCTGTTTTCAAATTGATAGGAGGCCTCAAAGACTAATCTTTTAAAATATTATTCTTCTTCCTTCCACAAACCTTTATGTATGTCTCAGTCAGATATACTAAATTTGGGTCATGTGAGGAGGGTTTATGTTACCAAGGATGACTTGAGGCAAGTTGAGGTATAGGAGAATATAAGCAATAGAGGAGGAATGCATGGAGTAACAGAGCAGTCACCACCACAATGCCCAAATGGATGAGTAGAAGAAGGGAAAGTTAAGGCTTTAGGTGATCTCACAGGAGGCAACCAGGGAAATAAATAGACTGACTTAATAACTTCTCTCCCTCAGATGTTCTGTTGGGTCTCCATATCATCACACCCAACCATAAGCCAGATAACTAGGTAGTCATATGGGTCAGCCTGCAGGACAGAGAGCAGAGAGCTGATAGAGAAGAATCTGAGGGAGCAAAAGGAGGCTATCTAACCTAGAGACCTTGCTATGTGTAAGGTACCTGCTATGCAGGGAATAGAAAGAATGAAAACAGTACAGTTTTCAGCAAACTCACAGTTGGATACACTTCAGTACAGTAAGCATCATACAATGTGGTCAGCATCATATAAAAGACAGAACAGTGTGTCAAAGGGTATATGAGTGGCGTCTCCTTGACTATGTAATGGCTGGAGGTGGTAGTGGTGTTGCTGGTGACTTGAGTGGGAAAGTAATCCTGGTGAATCATATTGATAATGAAATTCAGTCTGTTTGAACAGATGAGAAATCCATTAAAATATGATATTTAAAAAAGATGAAATGACCTTTCTAATAGAGATTTTTCTCTATTATATAATAAGTATTACATATATAGTAACACATATTTATATATTATCTCTATAAATTTATATTTCTATTTATATATATTTACATATATATCTAGAAATATATACATATATAGAGATATATATTTAGAGATATATAGAAATTATACATATGCATATAAATGTTTATACAAATTTCTATATGCATATACATATGCATATAAAATTTCTCTATATAGAAATATATAAATATTATGTATATGAAAATATATATTTTTATATATAAATGTCTATATATAAATATAAATATAAGAAGTTTGAAATAGGGCTTGTAAATGAAGATGAGAGGGACAGAATAAAATTATTTCAAAGTTTTCTCCCAGGTGTAACGTTTTAATTACTTAGTGCTTTGGTGGTTTAGTTCCTTCTGAACTGTTAGACTGGTGATCTTTAACAATGTGCGGGAGAAAAAATATTGTTACCATTTCTCTTGCTCACAGACTTGACTTTAGGGTTCAATGAATGCTTTGAATGAATTGAAAATAAATTTAGGGGTCTTTAATTGCTTGAAAATAGAACACATGAGTTATATACTGGAATTTAATGCCAAAAAGAAGACTAGTATTTATAGGGAAGTTTAATTTGGGTCAATGTTCATAAAGTTATTCAATATTCTCTTCATATTCTTTGTTCTAATCTCAAAGAAAACTTTGACTCCATAACTTGACAATTTCATAGTGACTCTATAGTCACAAGGTTATATATCTTTATATAAGATATTTATCTATATATATCTATATATGGAATTCAAGGTTAATTGGATAGACATGGATGCATGAAGGGGTTCACATAGCAATGGGGAAGTTGTTGGGAGCAGGTTGGTGGGAGATGGTAATAAGAGGAAAGGGATCAAATTTTGAGTTCTTTTTTCATGTGCCATAACTTTTGTCATGTTACCCAACTGAAGATCCAGCCAAGATCATATTATACTAAATCTGGTGCAATGAGACATCTCACTGCAGTAAGTATTTTCTTGGTAATTAAATGTAATTATTGTGACGTGTAGCAAGGACGTTGTCCACAATCAAAATCAAACAAGAATTTCCAGAAGTATTCCTTGTCTTGTAGCTACAAATGTCAAATGGCTGGGAGGAAACAGAACGTAATCATAAACAGCACTGGAGAGGGAGGCCTAGGCAGTTAGAAATACCTCAAAAGACTTCACAGGATGTTTGAGATGTGTCTTCGGGAATCCAGAAAAATGAGTCAAATCGGACTGGGGTGAAAGCAGTGAAGGCTAGGGAACAGCAGAAGCTTTGGGTCAGCAAAAAAGACCTGCCCTTGGCCAGCCAACCCGGAGAAGCTCTTGGCCTGCCCGGGCTCCCCACGCCCCCTTTCCCCGCCCCCCGCCGTTAAGACCCGCCTTCCCATGACTCCGCCCCTTCCAGGGCCTGGCTCCGCCCATCATGCCGCGTCGAGGCCCGTTCCGCCCACCCTCTCCTGCTCCCGGCTACTCCCACCCTCCCAAGACCGCAGCCGGCGGCGGCGGAGAAGGGGAGGGGCGGGTCGGGAGGAGCCGCGCTCCGGAGCGGGAGGGGATCCGCCGCGGAGTTACGGGAAAGTTGGTCCCAGTTCCTGGAGTTTCCCTGTCTGGTTCCCGCCCGCTCGGCCGGCGGGTGTCCCGGCCCCTTTTCTCTCTCCGGCCTCGCCGCCCACCCGTCCGTCCTTCTGCCCCGGGCCGCCATGGAGCAGCCACCGGCGCCCAAGAGGTAACCGAAGCGGGGAGAGGGAGGAGGAGGGAGGCGGCGCCCTCGGCCGCGGGGCGGGGGCGGCTAGGCCGGGCAGGACCGCGACCCCTTCTGCGCCTGCCGGGCCGGTAGCCGGACACTCTGAGGGTCTGGGGGCTAGTCCGAGTCCCCGGCGGTTCTGTCCTCTCTGCGAGGGGGCTCGGAGGAGGCCTCGCCTCGCCTCGCCTCCGCGGCCGGCCGGGCCTGGCGCGCGTGGAAGGTCGCTGGTCAGAGCCAGCTCCCCGGGGCCCGGGGCGGGCAGAGTTTTAACTCGTGGCAAGTTCACGAACCCCGGGCGACGTAAAACTAGGAAATTGCTGGGTTCACTGCTGTGAAGGTTTTGTGTTTTTCGTAATGTTGCCCTTAAAAGGAAAGTTTACATATTCAATGTATGAGATAAACTATATTAATAGCTGCACAATCTGTGATATAATGTGGATATGCAGAACTGACAGGTGTTCCGCCCCCCTCCTCAAGTATTTAGGAAGTATTTCGGGTGCAAGACAGTGATGATCTTAAATTAGAACCCCTCCCCCCTGTAGTTCTTTGGGTTTGTTTTTCTTTCAGCATGTGGAAATAGTAATGCTTCGGTGTTTAATGTGAGTCTATATTTAATCCTTGAGGTATTGAGGTGTAAGAGTCTACGAAGAGTATACAGTAGATAGGTTGCAACTGATCTTTGAAACTAATGTTGAAGTCTTAGGACGCTAAGTTGAGATTGTCCATTGATAAAAGTTCCTAATGTGCATTTCCTCCAGAAATGACTTGGCCAACTAAATGTTGTTGGATGTAACATTTAACCCCAGTTTTTCCACTTTTAACTTTTAAGAGTAGTAATTTCTGTCCCAGTTAGTGCTGTTGTGAAAATTAATGTGTTCTAATATCCAGACATCTTTAGAGGAAAGCTGGTGTATTCGAGGACACAATAATTTAATAAATAATAAAATAATTAATAGTTATTATTAATTAAAGACGTAGGAACTTTGTGAGCTATTGTGAATTATGTGACTAGACAAGTGAGCCTGGAAACCAGCTTTTCAGGTGAAAAAAAAGAGGGCTGTGGAAGGGTTTCAAAAGAGATCAGTCAGCAAATAGAGTCCTTGATAGGTCTTCTCTGTCCTTTTGTAAAGTATTCAAATTCCAGTATTGACTGGGCACCCAGTAGAAAATTGGAGCCGCTTCACTCCCCTTTCTGTTTGGAAAGGATGGTACGGGGTGTACCCCTGAGGGATACATTAAGAGGTGATGGAGCAGTAGTGAATGAAGTGGAGTCTGGTGATTAGAGTTTTGCTCTAAGTTGTTAGTTTCTTTATAGGTTAAGAGAACGTTTGACCTTGCAGGGACATTAGAGAACCTGAAGGGCTAGGAAGAAGGTGTGTTGTGGATGGTATTTTTTGCCCTTCTGTGGTGACTTACACTTTTCAAAGCAATGGTTACATCTTTTTTTTTTTTTTTTTTTTTTTTTTTTTTTTTTTTTTTTTTTTTTTTTTTTTTTTTTTTTTTTTTTTTTTTTTTTTTTTTTTTTTTTTTTTTTTTTTTTTTTTTTTTTTTGAGACTAGGTCTCGCTATTTTTGCCTGTGGAACCGCAGGCTCACGTTGCCCGGGGTACCACAGACTCAAGCAATCCCCAGCCTCAGCTTCCCAGGTAGCTGGGATTACAGGCACGCGCTACCACGCCCATTTATTTTTTTGGAACTAGGTCTCGCTACGGGCCCCAGGCGGGACTGGAACCGCGATCCCTAGCCCCGGCCGCTTCATAGGCTGAAGCTTACAGGCACAAGCCACCGTGCCCGGCCTGCAATGGTTACATCTTTAACAGACTTATTTTAGTTCTCCTCAGAGAGACTAATGTTGATCTAGGAAGACATTTCTGAAGAGTAAAGACATGACATTAATCCCATATATGTTAGGGTTATAAAGTGCACCAAGTAGAATATTTATAGCATTTTCATTTATAGAATATATTTTAATACTAATAACAACCCTGTTGAGTAGGTCGTATTACAGGTATTAGTCATGTTTTATAGATGAGGATATTACGAGTTTGCCTCATCGAAGGCTATAACAGGGAAAACACAAAATTTTTGTGTTGCCCCTATTGATCATTACCTTCTAATAATAAAATTCTGCTACCATTTTTTAGGTCATACTATTTGCCAGGAAGTTTATATATACATTCCTGTATTTTATTGTCTAGGACATAGGAATCCTACAACTCTACAACTTATTATGCTAGTTCCAAACTTAATTCCTTCATCTTTAAAGTGAGTTATGAGGATTAAATGAGGTCTTTTGTAAAGTACTATACACAGTGCTCTTTAATATGTTCAGTATTGTTAGTTGTTGTAAGTTTATGTTTTTCTTCTTAAATGAAGTTCAGAGAAAATAACTAATTTGGTCAAGTGAAGGAGCTGCCAGAACCTGGGTCAGATTGACTGCAAAGACAGTGTACCCCCTCATTGTGTCCACTGATGCCTCATCTATGAAACTTGCTTGCTTTCTTAGTACATGGTAGTTGTGTGGTCACCTTCTATGTTCTTCTGGTCTCCTTTGCATCTTCTCTTCCTGTGAGAATGTCACTTTACTTTTCTGCCTTATGTATCTTAGCACTTCTTTTTACATGACCACATTTATGTTGCTGATGTTCAAGTCTGAAGCATCTGCTGCTCATTGTCCCCCTCCCCCCCAAGTTAGAGCCACTCTTTGATTGTCCTGTCTTTTTATCAAGAGACCCTGTCAAGTTTTCCATGGAAAAGTTTGTGGGCTCATTCTCTCCTGCCTCCCCTCTTGTATCTCCAGTGCAACTGTTCAATTCTAGGGTTTTATGATCCTCACACCTGATTTACAACAGTGATTCATATTAGGCATATTATAGTCCATTAGTTTCAAAATAACAGTGGGAACATTTTAACAGCAGAAGGGCTCTTTTGGGAGCAGGGGCAGAAAGTAAAGACCTGGTTCCCTGCTCTTTACCTTCTATTCCCCTTTGCTCCTAATAGGGTATTTTTCAATTCCCCTTTGCTTCTATAGAGCACTTCTTCCTTCTTACAGCTCCATCCTGCATGTAGCTTCTGATGTATGTTGCTGAAATATCACTTTAGTCAAGCTGCTCCTGTTTTGAAATTTTTGATTGGAGCTCATTAATCTACTTAGGGCCCAAGACCTCCATTACTTGGTCTCAACCTTAATTAACCTCCTCACTTAGTGATCAAGGTGCATCTATTCTCATGACGTTTCCCTATTCTTTATTTATGAGTAGCCTGTGGGTACTCTCAACTTTATTCATTCTCTTCCATTAGAAATGTTTATATTATATATATTTTGCTAATAACCTGTTTTATTCTTCCATTAATGTCTTTTTCCTAAGGTACATTATTTGAGTACTTTCTAACCTATTTCTCTGTATTCCTAATATACATATACATGCCATGCCATCTTCAGTATATGTCATCTGTATAATGTTCTTTTTTAATCACAAAATTTTAGATATTCAAAAGATAATGGGGCAAATTTAGTAAATATGTAGGTATCACTCCCAGCTTTGTAAATAAAATATTACCAATACAATTATCTCTTCTTAGCGATATTTCTCCCCATTCCCTAAGAATTATCACTGTCTTGAATTGGTATTTTCATTCCCATACATGTTTTTATATTTTCAGCATTTTATTCATATATATATCTGACATAGTGTTTGGCGGGACTGATTGACCTAGTTGAGACACTGTCTTTGAAATTGTCTTCTTTGGGTGTCATTCTTCTCTATTAGGAGTTGAAAATGTGCAGCCAGATCTGAGAATCATGACCAAGAGTCCTAAACATACTGTAAGGTCCTGCTTCAGCTCATGTTATCAATTTAGTTTTCCTAGTGGGGCTTGTATTTATCGTGATAATAGATGTGGTCATCTGAGCCACTGATTGAGGTACCAGAATGACTAAGATATCCCATTTTCTTAACAGTTCTGTCACAGAGGTCTTTAGAAGTTCTTATCAAAATCATGTCCCACTGAGAAGGGAAATCCATTAAATGATTTATTAATTACTAGCATTGTGACAGGTAAAGTTAATCAACTTTCTTTTCAAGAAAACTAATGACTGAGAAGAATGGTCACAGAATAAAAAGTTTGATAGGTAGAATGGGAAAGGACCAATACATGACCTTTTCACCAAGTAAAATATTTTATAGGAGCAGGGTGGGTCTCTGATAGGCAGATAAACACATGGGAGCTCCAGTTGCTGGAGGCTAGGTAGTTATATGCACTACTTGTCAAAAAGAGATCAGAGTATCATTGCTAGACATGGGCCTTGTCCCTCGATTAGATTATAGGTTTAATAATTATTTAAAATTTGTTGATTAAGTTGTATTTGGAAGAAAAATTGGTGTGAAACAGTGAACAAATTGGAAGGATAATGAGAAGGTAAGCTATGGAAGTTTATAAGATCATGGGAATTATTTGATTTAAGCTATAGTGGATTCTGAGTTTTTGTTTTTTTTCAATCATGTGAAAAGGTAGTTTGGAGAAGTAAAGTTGAGGATTGAGGTCAGAATGTTTGGGTTATAAAGTGTATGAAATGAAAAATGAAGGCCAAAAAAAATTTCATAAGGGCACCTATTGCTGTGAATGAATGGATTATCAGTAACAAGATAGTTATGACACACAAAGCAAAGGTAAAGGGGTGAGAGCATAGAAAGGTATAGTATAAAATACTAATTTTTCTTCAGTACAAAGAGCCCACATGAACTATAGTGTTGAAAGCACTGATGTTAGACTGGAAGTTAGGAGTGGAGATAAACAGACAATAGGGAATTCTTAGCTCTTAGAATTTTAGTTGAGTGGGACAAAACAGCATACCAGGTAAGAAAATAGGGTATCAACAAAATAATGAAGATATTGCAGTGAGAATAGGGGTGGTTTTTATATTGTGTCTGTATTGCTAATTCATGTATCTTTTGGAGTGTTAGAAAGTAAAATTCGTAGCACCATTTACTGAGGAGTCTGTCCTTGTTCCAGAGTATGTTTTTTGCCCCTTTGTCAAATTAGTTGACCATATATGTGTGGTTTTATTTCTGGGTGTTTGATTCTGATCCATTGATCTGTTTGTTTGTTTTTGTACCAGTACCATGCTGTTTTAAGTATTATGGCTTTGTAGTATCATTTGAAATCTGAAATAGTAATACCTCCATTCTTTCTTCAGTTTGTCAAAAGGGTTTTGGCTGTTCGGGGTCTTTTGTTGTTCCATATGAATTTCAGTAATTTTTGTTCGATTCTTTAAAATATGTCATTGGGATCTTTTTTGGAATGGCATTGAATCTGTAGATTGCCTTTGGTTGTATGGCCATTTTGATAATGTTGATTCTTCCTATCCATGAACAGGGAATGTCTTTTCATTTTTTAACATCATCTTCTATTTCTTTTAAGAATGTTTTATAGTTTTCTTTGTATAGGCTTTTTACCTGGAAGTGAGACCTGCAACCATAAAATACATAGAAGAAAACCTGGGCAAAATTCTTCTTGAATTTCACCTCAGAAATCCATTTTGGGAAACAACTATGGCTGGAAAAAAAATGAAGGAAAAATAAACAGCTGCGGAACTATATCAAACTAAAAGGTTTCTGTACAGCAAAAGAGACAATAAACAAAACAAAAAGAAACTCAACCAACTGGGAGAAAATTTTTGGCCCCCAGACAAGTAACACAGGTCTGATAACAAAGATCCACAAAGAGCTCCTACAGTACAACAAAAACAAAGCAAAAAACACAATCAAAAAATGGGGAGGAAGAACTAAAAAGACACTTCACCAAAGAGGTGTTACAAATGACTAATAGGCATATGAAAAAATGCTCCACATCACTAATAATCAGGGAAATGCAAATTAAAACCACACTGAGATACCATCTTACACCATTAAGAATTGCCATATAAATAAAAAGGACAACAAGAAGTGTTGGCGCGGATGTAGAGAAAAAGAAACTCTCTTACACTGCTGGTGGGAGTGCAAATTGGTCCAGCCACTATGGATGACTGTGTGGAGGACCCTCAAACAACTGAAAGTGGACTTCCCATTTGACCCAGCAATCCCACTTCTGAGAGTCTACCCAGAGGACATGAAAACACTAATTCAAAAGGACACCTGTACATGCATGTTTATTGCAGCTCTTTTTACAATTGCCAAGATTTGGAAACAAACCAAATGCCCCCAAACAGACAATTGGCTGAAGAAAATGTGGTACATACACATGATGTAATACTACGCATCGATCAAGGAGGACAAACCCATGTCATTCGCAGCAACATGGGTGGAACTAGAAAGACTCATATTAGCAGAAATAAGCCAAAAAAGAAAAAGAGAAATACAGGATGATCTCACTTATATGATGGATATAGGGAAAAACAAACAAACGAAGAAGAAAAAAATAAAAACAACTGAACAATGGAGCAAGAGAGGAGGAGGAGGAAGAAGGGGGGGAGGCAAAGGGCACAAAAGATCAGGATGGTTAACAGGTGTTAGTGAAGTGTGAAAGCCCCGGGGTACATAATAATGCAATAATGTAGTATAAATATAAATGCACATATATATGCAAATTTAAAAAAATTTAAATTAAATTTAAAAAAAGAAAAAAGAAAGTAAAATTCTTTTGTGTTTATCATCAGAGAGATTTACTGACTGTGGCATTGTCTTTGAGAAGATGAACTCTAAGTGGTCTTAAAAAAGAGTAACTTCAGGGAGCAGACCCTGAGGAAAATTTTCATTTTTAGAGACAAGCAAGTGAAGTAAGTTTTATGAGCATTTCAAGGAGAAAAAAACTGAGCAGAGAGAAGCTTGTCTTTATATTAACCACTTGGTCCTCCCTAAAGCATATGTTCTGTTGACTTTTGTTAGAAAGATGAGAGACTAGTAAAATCTAAGTAGTTCCTGATGAGCAAACTTAAGGAAAACTCAGCCTTTAGTTAGCTCTTAACAGTCGTTAGTTTATCCGTTGTTCTTTAAGGGACTAGGGTAAAGCACCAGTAGAAATATTAGAAAATGTAAAGAAAAAGGTAAACATACATGAAAAACAGGTTGAAATTTGTTTTTCCTGAAATAATCTCATTCTCTAAATGTGTATGAGTAAGATTTAATAGTAAAGGGTTTAAATCAACACCTCTTACTTGGATTGCAAGGCAGGGAAATCTTAGAATTTAATTTTTCTGGTTTTGAGCTGTCTAGATGAATTAGATATATTGTTACTTCATGTTGTATATACTAGTGGCTTATAAGTTAAAAAAAATAATGATAATGAGACCTAGTACAGACCCATATAAAATTGAAACTGAAGTTTCATGAAATGTACTGTGTGTGATAGTTTCTGGTGTTTTTCTTTTGGTTCTATTTTGACTGAACTCCTGGTCATGACCCAGAACATTATTTTCTTGTCTTACTAATGGTTTGTGACCTGCAATTTGAGAAAACATGTTTTTCAACAACTGTGTAGTTCTAACAGTTGGGAAAGATTTCATTTCCAATACCTTGCTAATGCTTAAAAACTCCACAATGACATTGCCAAAGGAATCCAGACTGATGTGTTGGTAACAATCCATATGTAATAGAGATATTCTTTAAGACACTAGAAAGGGAAGAAATGAAGAGAGGAAGAAAATATTTAAAAATCACTGTCTTTTGAACACTCTATGAGCCCCAATTAAATTACAGGAAAAAGCAAAACAATTGTGTGTGATGTCTGATAGCACTTACCAAGGAGAATGAAATATGTGAAAGATGTGACCAGGCAAAGATATTATTGCCTTCTGGTGTGGAATGTCTCTGTACACTGGAAACATTCAACTGTAATTATGGTGACCTCAATTTTTGACTCCCTACCAGCTCCACCCTCTCTAACTACCAAAGTTTTCAGGTTTTTTTTTTTCCTATACAGAGAAAATCTACTCTCTGATAGAAATTTTCTTCTTTATCTGTCTTTTTTTTTGCGATTTTGCTTGAATTTCCTCATATGCTAGGGTTGTTTGAATTTCAAGAAGCTTTCAACTCTAGAATAAATATTTTACATTTAAAATGTTTTATCAACACTTTCTACAGTTACAAGTTGAATAAATGAAAATAGCAAATATATAAGCAGATGTATGAATATTAAAAATAAATTCTTTGCAAACATGTATATTAAGATGTATATTATCTTGAACTTCATTAAAAGTGCATCAGATTGTATAGCTTGAAAATAACTTCGAAGCAAAATGACCGAATCACAGATAGTTAACATCAATATAGTTTATATAGATGTACATGCATGTGGGTTCTGATTAGTCTATAAGGTTTATATCATAGTAGACATCTTAGTGAAGATGTGATTAGTTCAGATTTTCAGATGTTTCCAGATATCTTGGCACAGAGATTAGTATCTTGACGTACACACATGCGTGTACAGACACGCATAAACACATACAGTTGGGGAACATTGAGCGCTGTGGTTTTTTTTTTTCTCTAACTTTCAGATATTTATTAATTACTCTAAGTCCCAACATAATATACTAACATGGTTTTATGCATTTACAAGGGAAGTATTTCCTGGTAAGTGGAAAATTGTGTGGCTGGCTTCTGGAAGACCTTAATTGTTTTTTTCTCCCTTCCCCCTGGAAGACCTTTCTTTAAAGTGACTTTGTGGTGAAGTATTTCATTTAGAAGTCTGTAACTTCCTTTTTCAGTTTACTGCAATCTCCATTCACTGAATAGAACTTGCATTGCTCATTGGTACCCAGTCTGTTCATGGTTCTGGGTCATTCTTTTTGTCCCAACTGATTATCTGGATTGAACAGAACTCTACACATGACCCACAGTGCTGCTTAGTACCTCCTGCTCCAATACAAAGAGGGACATCAAGATGGCGTGTTTCTTGCCTGACTGGGGATCTGGCAGAGTGTGATTGTGGGTGAGGCTTTGAGCCAGGAAGATGAGAACAAACCTGCAAGGCCTTGGACTGTCTTACACCTAAGCTGTCACATTAAACATTGGTAATGCCAAGGATGAGATAATTTCTATATTTAAAACATGGAATATTTTTATCTGTTCATATCATCTTTTCATTTTTAGAATTTTTGGTTTTCATGGGGCCTAGAATTTGAACTAAAATAATTTTTTTAACCTAAGTGTACTATTTCTACAGTGCAAGAAAATGTAAGCGGAAGGTAATAGTTAATTTTCTTGACTCAGTCTGGAACCAGAAATCTTCTCTACTTCTGCTGGGTTGTCCCATTCTTGTTTCTTTGTAAAAATTGTCCCGTTAAAAAAAAAAATCAGTCAAAATGTATGGCATAAACTGGCTGTCAATCTTGTCAATCTTTTTGTTCCCTCATTTACTTATTTAGTTGTATATTCAGTATTTACCTCATTGCTTTTCTAAGGCCAGATTGCTTTTCTAATTCCATTCTAATGCCAGAATGGAACAGATGAGATAGTTGCCCTCAGAATATTCACTATAGTTGGAGCTTCATCTTTGAATGGTGGAAATAAGATGTATTAGTAGATTAAAATTGGAATGTGCTTAATAGGGGAGTTGGAAGAATCTTCCCTGAGAAGATAATACATAAACTGTGACATAACTTTGACAAGTTGTGTGAGTAGCAGGGGAAGAGTTTTCTAGGCAAAGGAAAAAATTGGAGAAGGGCAGGAAGTAGGAAGAGTTCACTGTGTGGGAGGAATTGAAATGAGGCCACTGTGGCTGGGTTGTAGAATGGATGTAAGTGGTGGAGATGAGATCAGAGGCATGGGCAGAGATTCAATGGTGCAGGCGCTGGAATTTGGATTTAAGTTGAGTGCAGCAGCCTGTCACTAAAGAGTTTTAAGCAGGATTTTAGGCAGTCGATGCTTTTGAAAGCTTGTTCTGGTTGCTTTGGATAGAATAGATTGTAGAGGGTGAAGAATTAAAGCTGGGAAACAAGTTAGGGGATTGTTGCAGTAGTCCAAGCTTAAAGATGTTGGGGTCCTTGGGGACTGAAAGAAATAGATTTGAGTAATATTTTGGAGTTAGAAACAAAGTCCTTAACAATAGACTGTGTAGGGAATGAAGAAGGAAGGCTCATTCCTGGCTCCAAGGTTTTCACCTTGAGAGATGGGAGAAGACTGAGTGGGAGAGTGACAGATTTAGTTATTTTTATTAGTCTCTTTATTCGAACTCCAAACTGAGTCTGATGGGTCCATAGTGTGATGTTAGTTGATCCCCTTAGAAGACAAAATGGGTAAGGAGGAAATGATGAGCACTGACTTTTTTTTTTTGCCCCTTTCTTTCTGCTGTCATAGACTATAGAAAGAGAAGCATGCTTAGTCTTTGCTAGCTGTTAAAATGTCCAGATGTCTTGGTAATCTGCTATTTTAAAAATACTGTTTTATTGCAAAATTAAACATCAGTAGGAAACATGTATATTTGATGAGTTACTGTATTTGATGAATTACTGCTGGGCAGTTGCTTTAATAATTATCATATTAATAACTAGAACTTGCCATTGTGTTACAATATCTTTGTGTGTGTGATAATTTCTAAGTCTCTCCTTTCTCACTGCTCTCTCACCTGTCCTCACACTTCCCCCAGTGTGATGCCCATTCCTGTTAGCATGCCTCCTACGCCATGATGTGTTCACTTGTGCATGAGCACGCCCAGTGGGCCCAGGTGTGTACAATCATGGGAAGGCCAGAACACCGCAGGTGCTGACTATAGGGGCTAATAGCAGAAGGGCAAACCCCCTGAAAACTCATTTACTCTACAGTCATCCTCCTGCTACCCCTCTGGGTGCTCCATCCCAGTCATAATGACCTTTTCCTATGTCCTGACTTATAGCAAGAACCTAAATGTGTACTGCTGGACATTGTAGGTTAGTCTTGCCTATTAAATACTCTGATATGAGTTGTCACTTTTAATCTTTAGGTTAGTGTGTCATCGATTTTCTTTTCCTTTTCTTGAAAAATCTAGGCTGTTGGAGTTGTAGTTTCCCAGGCTGAGTTTTGCTGCTGGCTTACTCAAGGTGCAGTTCGACATGTTCTTGTTTTCTATTTTCACTGTAATTGGACAGTGGATTTTAGAGTTGGTCAGACTCAGATTCATTACCTTAGGTTATCATTATCTTATGTTGGTAGTGCGGGGTTAGACTGTAGGCATCACTTAATGTGTAGCTGTATCTGTTTTTGGTAATTTTAGCAACTGTTGATGGTTGATGGTTAACATCAAACGTTGATCATTTGATGTTGTAAAATGGTGAAATTCACTTTGTTTTCATTTATTACTCTGAATGTTTTTCTAATCACATCCCTAGTCTTTTGTCAGTGGTGTAGTTTATAAAGGCAAGACAGAATAAATGCCTGTTTATTTCCCTTTACTTGTTTATGTTATTTGTTAAGATATTGAATTAGTTTCTTATTTTCCTCTAAAGATAAAGAGGACTAGTTCTCTCTCCTCTCTCTCTCTCTATATATATATGTATATATATATATCTATATATATATCTATATATATATCAATGCTGAGAGACTGTGAGCTGAAGGATAAAAAATACTTGGTGGATTTAAATTCATTGCAGTTCATCTCAGATCAGTGGGAGTCCCTTCAAAAGATAATGTGATGCTAGTGGTCTTTGATAGCTTCCTTCCTTTCTGTCCTGTTGAAATATTCAGGATTCATTTTGTCCATTGCCTGCCCCTAATCTGTTATTAACCATTTGTTCAAGAAGTCCTGGTTTCTTTGAGTGTGAAGTTGTTTTGAGTACCGTAACCTGGGCACTATCATTACCCTGTCATTTTTATTTTCTTACATCATTGTTCATTTTTGTATATAATTGATTTCTCAGTCCCTATAATTCTCCCACCACCATATCACCAGTGAACCATCACTGTAGTCCCTCATGCTCTTCCCTTTCCTATCTCAGATCTATGATCAAGTTGCTAGTTTTGTTATTTTTTTCCTGACCCTTTGTTCAGTTTCCCTTTATCCCACCTGTAAATGAAGCTATCTAATATTCTAATAGTCATTTTTAGATAGCATTTTAATCACAGATTGAAGAACCGCTGTTTAAAATAAAACTAGAATTTTGATATTCTGTCAAAAATGTGATGATACCTGTTTTGACTGTCCCTGAATATCTCCATCATGTATTTATTTGAGTTAGAAATTGGGCATGTATAGACAAATTTTGTAGTAGAGATTATTAAATATGCTTTTGTTTCCCTGTTCTTCTTATCGTACTCTGGTTACCCTTTGACTCATTATTGTCTTTTATCCAACCTTTAGTCTTTCTTGCCTCTAAATGTTTCCGGTGATGATTTACTTTCTCTTTCTTTCTTTCTTTCTTTCTTTCTTTCTTTCTTTCTTTCTTTCTTTCTTTCTTTCTTTCTTTCTTTCTTTCTTTCTTTCTTTCTTTCTTTCTTTCTTTCTTTCTTTCTTTCTTTCTTTCTTTCTTTCTTTCTTTCTTTCTTTCTTTCTTTCTTTCTTTCTTTCTTTCTTTCTTTCTTTCTTTCTTTCTTTCGCTCAACAACAGGATTTTATTTACAAGAAAATTAACCAAGATAAAATACAATAAAAAGTCCTCAAAGTCACAAGTGGACAGTTACCTTACCCCAGTCACCATTTTCCGCCCAAGATGGTGCTCCTTTGCCCCTCCAAAACTGAGGCAGGCACTGCAAAGTTCAGTCTTCCTCCAACATCTTCGCTTCTTCTCCAGTGTTTTTTGCTGCTCCACTTCTCCAAGGCTCTTTAAATTTCTTCCACAACTGCTAATGCAAAAATCTGCTTTCTAAATCCATGGTCATCTCCAGGTACCAGCCACCTTGCTGTGGTGCCACACTCTCCACATTGACTATTCTTTTTTAAAAAATTTTCTTTTTATTTTCTTTTTATTTTTGCATATTTTACAATATATGATTGTATAACTGCTGATCCCCATGGGAATACCCCCCCCCCACATCTTCCCTGGTCACTTTGCCTTCTTTTTGTTGTTTGTCCATGTTTAGCCCTTTAGTCTTTTTTTTTTTTTCTGGATCCATTTCCTCATCCTTGGTGAGGGTGCGATTTCCCAGGACTTGGTAGAACGTGCTGTTTATCACTCCTGTACTGCTTTTGGAGCACCTTTGGCTTGTATGGTTGTTTCTTGTTGGGTCTCATCTCTGCAGTTTGTGCCACATTTTGTTGCTCCTTCAGTCATGCTTCAGGTCTTTGGCTTTGGGGTCATGACTCTGCCGTATGTTTTGGAAGAACAGATCCTCGAAGGGACAGCTATCAGCTAATGGTAGGTCTCCTCCCTTGGGGCTTTGCTGTGGGGCCACTGCCATTAGACAAGCCTCTATTTATTTATTTATTTGTTTGTTTGTTTGTTTGTTTGTTTATTTTTGAGACTAGGTCTTGCTATTTTTGCCCTTGGAACCGCAGGCTACCGTTGCCCGTGATACCACAGACTCAAGCAATCCCCTGCCTCAGCTTCCCAGGTAGCTGGGATTACAGGAGTGCGCCACCATGCCCAGCTGATTTACTTTCTTTTTTAAATGAAAAAGATGTAAATTATAAATTAATCTTAAGACAAATAATACCATAATGATACTGTCATATTTCAGGCTTTGTTTTTTATGTGGAATTTTTAGCCTGCTTTTTCTTACATATAAAATATACCTGTGTATACAAACAAACGAACATTCAAAGTCATCTGGAATTGACTTTATAAATTTAACCCTAATTGATAACATTATGATTAATTTCCAAATGAAACTCCTCCAGAGATTAACTACTATGTGTTACTTTTGACACTAACCTTCCGTCTTAAGTTTTATTGTGCTTTTAAATAAATAGAATGAGTTATGTAAGACTGTTGACATTATTGGTTATTTGCATTTGTCATTACCACATGACTTTACAAGAATTAGTTTTGTTGTAATTACTTTCTATGTTAAAACATTCTAGGTAACCTCTGTAAATTGATAATGGAAATTAGTCTGTTATCTTGCAGTCAAATAGTTAAACATTTTCCAGAACTCACTGAAGGAGATAGATGTCTGAATATTGTTTAGTTTCCTTGAAGTTACATTTTAAATAATATAGTTACACATTTAATATATTAATGTTCAGTATTATTATAATTCCAATATTCTTCTGAGGATGGGAATGAGGAGTTATGAATGTATTTTTCAACTTGAATGGTAGGGAAATTAAGTGAAGTGGAAATTTATGAGTAAATCTAGTTTTTAAGTATAGGTAGTATGTCTTTGGCACAAATCATAGTTGATTTTTCTGCATGGCAGGTATGTGGGTGGCACATTTCATGTAGAAGTGTCGTATCTTTTTATTTTTAATCAGTTGAAGGTTCTGTTCCATCCATCTTTCACTTCTCAAAGCTTGGTCAGGTTGTTGAATATTTAAAAATCTTTATAATAAACTGTATTAAAAATTATGAGAATTGTGTGTCTAGTAATACCAATTTGCTTTTCACTAGGACATGGATATGTTGAAGAATTTTTAAATGTGCTTTTACATTGTTTGGGTCTTTAGTTTTTAAAAAATCAGTTTTTAATGAAGTGAATATGGTAATGTTTTTAGTTCTCGGGAGTATGTTGCAGTGTTTGTTAACCTTGCAGAGATTTGTTACAAGAAATTAAAAGGACTCATCACTTTTCAGTTGAGGGTAATTGAAAAAAATTCTTAGAAATGAAAAGTGAGATTCAAAGGATGAATAAAGGATAAAATCATTCTTTTCTTTAAGGCACTTTGCCAGGAAATTATAATTTTAGAGTACTTTTGGAAACGAGCTCAACTTGAGAGGACATGTTATGGTGGAGTTGTAAAGTAAGTCTTTAATTTAGAAAGTCTTCTAGTCATTGCAGAGCATCTCTTTTCTTAGGTGGGTTTCAGATTATTCTAGTGCCAATAATTAACTAAGCCTCCATAAATTTTAATGTAATTTTATAAATGTAAATATACTATGTGACCATCAAATTGCATGTATTTTACTGTTGAAAAAGAAAAAAAAGTTAAAACAGGTCTAAAATCAGACATTGTTTTTAATTTCAGCTTTGTCAGTCACTGTAGTACAGTGGTAGACATTATTTTTCTGAATCTCAGAATCTTATAATAAACTGTGTTCTCTTTTACAACGGAATTGTAAAATGGAAATAATGCGCTCTTTTGTGAGACTTATGAAGTTATGAAATATAATAATAATTGTTAAACATGTTTCTTGAAGAGAGTCTCTAAAGTGTTTTTAAAAATATGTATGGTGTTATCAGTTTTTGTAGAAATACCTAACTTTTTAAGGTGATAAAAGAAAAATTTTAACTTGCATAAATGTAGTTAAATCAAAAAGCCAGTTTTAATGCTTTAGAGCAAATCATGCTAAATAGTTAAAACTGGTCTTTTAAAAACAAAATTGAGCAGAAAAAATTCTTTAAATTTTATTAGTTTGAGGTAGAAAGTACTTCCTGTGGTAGAAGAGGGGAAGATAGTTGCCTTTTATCAATTCAAGATTAGATTTGTCACTTTGTATTTTAGAAAATGTTCATTATTTCAGCCTAACTTTTAGATTTTTTGATAATAGTGAATGGTGTGTCAAAGGCTGTTCTAAATAGTGAACACATTTCACGTGTTTTAAAAGGTACCTTATTTTCCTAGCAATAGTCAAAATGGAACTACTAACATCAAAGATTAGAACTTAATTTTAAATGAGAGTGGATGTAAGATGAAGTAAAGTGTCTAGCACATAGCAGTGGTTTCAATGGGGACTTCGTAAATACCACTACAATTAGTGGTAATGTAGCTACCAACTCTTGCCTTGATGATAGTGACATCTGTCAGAAGAAAACAGAACACGCAAAACTGTAGATATGAAAGCAGGTAGAAGGTTCTTTAAGGAAAAACCTTGCAGAGTTGGAAGTTTTTCTTTTTAGGCTGGTTTTCACTCTGTTCAGATTCTTTTCTCCATGATTAATTTTCTGAAGATCCAGAGGCTTATCTTAGGTAGTCTTAACCAGGGAGCTACATCTAGTAGTGTAGAAAGCCTTCCTTTGTGTCTCTCTTTAGAGGTTTTTAGCCAAAGGAACCCAAATAAAAAATGGGCAAAGAATTTGAATAGCTCTTTCTCCAAACAAGATGTGGAAATGATAGCAGGCACACGATAAGATGCTCAGCATAACTAATCATTAGGGAAATGCAAATCTAACCCAAAATGAGATTGTTGTTTGGCACTTTTCTGGATGACTACTATAATAAAAAAGAAAACTTAGGAAATAAGTGTTGGTGAGGATGTATAACAATTGGAACCCTCTCACATTGCTGGTGGGAATGTAAAATAGTACAGGCATAGTGTATGGGAAACATCACTGCACACAAATACCCTGTGATCCAGCAGTTCATTCCACTTCTGGATACATACCCAAAAGATTTGAAAACAGGGACCTGGAGAGAGATTTGCACCGGAGTTACCCACATTATTTATAGGTGGTAGCAAGCCACTGACATGGATAAACAAAATATGGTATATGAATACAATGGTGTATTATTCGGCCTTAAAAAGGAATGAAATTGTCATGCACCTGTAACATGAATAAATCTTGAAAATGTGCTAAGTGACAGAAGCCAGATACAAAGGTATTTTATGGTAGTATTCCAATTATATGTTGAATGTTGGATTGTATAATTCTATGAGGTATTTACGGCATATTATATTATTCTAATTATTGTGTTGGGTTATTATGTTTTCTGATATTATTGTATTACTGCAATTGTATGACATATTTGTAGCAGTCAGATTCATAGAGACACTAGTGATAACCAGTGACTTGGGGGGTGGGAGAAACTGGAAATTGTTTAATGGGTTAAGACTTTTGGTTTAGGATAATAAAGTTCTGGAGATAGTAGTGATGGTTGCACAGCAGTATGAATGTTCTTAATGCCACTTAGTAGTATTTGAAAATAATTAAACTAGGAAATTTTATATTTATTTTACTCATTAAAAAGTAAAACAAAAAACCCTTTAGCCAATATAAGTAGCTTGTTATGCTTGCTTTCTTTTGAGTTATAGTCAAAGTCTTATCAAAACTAAAGAGACATAGTTAGCAGAAATTACAATCTGTCTACAAACTCTTCTTCCAGAGCTAGAAACAGAGAGAAAAGAGAGTAAGATATTGAAGTAGAATAACTTAATTTTTTCTGCTTTAGGTCCTTTATGCATGAGCATGAGTTGTTTCTTATAAGGGGAACCAAGCCAGAAAATACACACACCAAAAGGGAACAGGAAGAATAGAGACAGTACTAATTAGTAAAGCTTAGATGGGTGGCAAGGATTCCATTTTTGATATAGTACCTTTGAGGGGCTCCCAAACAGACTGGTTTTAGTATATTAGTTAACTGTGTTACATGGAAAGAGAGGCACGCAGATTTTCCTCAGTAGTAGAGTTTTACAATACTCAGGATATATACAGGGATGGTGCCTAGTTAGCTGCTCATATTTTCTGAGCTTCATTGTCTGTAATACTGAGTTGTGAAACAGGCTCATTAATATGGAAATAGCAGTTCCGAGTCACTTGTAATATTGACTTGAACACCAGCCAGTGACCTTTGTCATCTTTGTTCACTTAGTATTTATATGTTATGAAACAAAGATTAATCAGGTTGCTTTTCAACCATGAAATTTGCAACATCCCTGTTGAATATTTCAGCCCTTGTATGGATGCTTTTGGCCTCTGGATTAACTTCTGGCCTTGTGTACTTTTAATTTCTGGATAGTAAAGCTGATTTAACTTGAAGTAGCAAGTGATGAGCCATAACAATTTATGCAGGAAGACGTTTTCCCTTAAGGGCACAGTGTTGAGTGACAGCCACTTTGAAGTTCCTTTAGATCTCCAGTGGTTAGCAGATTTGGCTTTTGTTTATTCATTTGTTTATTGAACATGTTTATTTATTGAACAGTAGTGTGTGAGGTTCTGTTTTAGTTGCTTACTGAGGATATGACACTGGATAAGACATGATTCATGTCTTCATGGAATTTCCATTTTAGCTCTAGAGGTACATTCACACAACACATACATAATGAATTCTGATTGAGTGTGCTAAGTGCTCTGTGACCATAGTGGACCGTGAGATTAGTTCTTTGTACTCGGTTAGGTGGGTTAGTGGGTAGGTAGGTGGGTAGATGTGAAGAAGGAAAGGTTATCTCTGAATTTCTCAGAGAAATTTTTGATTGTATGTTTAAGGAAGTGTCTTTAAGGCAGAAAAAAGGGAAAAGACCACATTAGGAGAGAAAAGATATTGAAATTGAGTCAAAATAGGGCAGAAACCTCTGAACAAGAAGCCACATTTAAAATGCACCTCTGCCACCCAGGTCCCCTTAGGTTCATACCACCTGCACATAGCAGTTGCCAGTCAAATGCAGTTTAACAGCAGGATTTATTTACAAGGCAATATTAACAGAGAAAACAAAAAGTCTTTAAAGCTACAAGTGGCTAGTTATCTTACCCCAGTCACCATTTTCAGTCCCAAAGGTCCCAAAGACACATGTCCTTGATGGTGCCCCTTTGCCACTCCAAACCTGAGGCAGGCACTGTGCAAATTCCAATCTTTCTCCATTGTCTTCTCTTTGCTTCTTTTCTCTCCAGTGTGCTGCGCTGCTTCACTTTTCCAAAGTGCTTTAAACTTCTTCCACAATTGTTGATGCACAAATCAGCTTTCCAAATCCCTGGCCATCTCCAGGTACCAGCTCACTATGCCGCCTTGCTATGGTGCCACACTCTCCACACCGGCTCCTTTTAAAAAATAATTTATATATATATATATTCACATCTTTGTATTCCCCAGGGTTCACCCACCACCTCGCCTCCCTGACTGTTCCCACTCATCCCCTGTGCCAGTTGTGTACTTTATTTTGGTTGTTAACTTGTTTTGATTTTTCCTCCTGGCCTTTTGTTTGTTTTTCCTATGTCCCATATATTAGTGAAACCATTTGGTTTCTTTCTTTTTCTTTCTGACTTGTTTCTGCTAATGTGATTTCTTCTAAGTATGTCCTTATTATCTCAAATTCATCAAGTTTGTCATTTTTAATTGATGAGTAATATTTTATTGAGTATATATACTGCATCTTTTTCATCCATTTGTCTTTTCTCACCATGGTTCCTTGCTACCACGAGCTCACTCCTCCAGGGGGCTTCTCAGGCCACCAGTCCACCATTCTCATGTCTCTCCCTTTCCCAAAAATCTCTCTTTCTCTTTCTCTCCCTTTCCGCTCCCCCCCTCCCAAACCAGTTGCTTCAATTTCCTTCAACACACCCTCTAGGTGTGGGATTTGCAGCAAAGTAAAAATGCCCTTCATGTTTAGGCCTCTTTTACCTTTGTGTTTGTGTTTTTCAGACACAGCTAATGGCATCAATACCTGAATTTTAATACTGCCCAAATTGGAGTTCTGGCTTCAGTATTACTGTATTACCTTCTCACAAGAGGTACTTGAGTCTCAGGTCCCTTCTCAAATCAGTGATGAAAGCCTTCTATCATTATCTTTACTTGTATATTTTAAAACACATTTTTTGGAGCCTTCATTCATCCCATGCTCTCCTGTTTATTTCTTGCATAATGTACAAGTAACTATATAATAATATCTGCTTAAATGACAGTGATTTTTTTTATTAATGTGCTTTGTGAAATCAGGATCTTTAAAAAATAGTTTACTGTGACTAGATTATAGGTCATGGAAGTAAGGTGATTGAAGAATCTTTAGTTTTATGATAGTTAGGATTATCTTTTATAGAGTGAGACATGATTCTTCTTTTAAAGTATCTCATGAATTTGTTCTTTCCTATAATTTGTACTGTTAAATTTTTAAGCCTAGATCCTTATTAGCAGATTTTTGGGTTGCAAGAATCAAAAACATACCCTAATTTTACAGTTTCTTAGATTTTTTATTAGGAATTTGGTTTGTAGGACATTGAGAAAATTAAGAAGACTGGAGGAAGAGTGTATAGGTTTATTTTATATAGCTAGTAGTGTTCCACCCTTACCTTAACCACCACAGTATGCTTTAGAATTTCATTACGCATGCTTGCATACTATACATTTTTCTTTTTTCTTTTTATTCTTTTAATTTCTTTTTTTTTTTGAAATTTATTCATAAATTTCATGTCATTGTAATCCCAGGGATATTACCCCCCCCCCCCCCCCATTCCTCCCTGCCCGAAGTTGTGTGCTTCAGTTTGGTGCTTAGCTTGTTTTGACTTTTCCTCATGGCTTTTGTTTATTTTTTCCTTATGTCACATATGTTAGTGAAACCATTTGGTTTCTGTCCTTTTCTTTTTGACTTGTTTCTGCTAATATGATTTCTTCAAAGTACGTCAATGTTATCATAAAATCATCAAATTTGTCATTTTTAATTGATGAGTAATATTCCATAATGTACATATCTTTTAATTCCTTACACAGGTAAATGTTACTGGGATGCCTTCCCTCACCCCCCCCATACACACCTCTTGTGTTCACTCAGTCTCCTCTTTTATTGTTCTTTGTTGGTTTATGTTGAGTTCATTGGTCTCTTCTTTTTCTGTGGCTGTGTCCATTTGTCAGATGAGGGACTGTGTTCCTGGGGAACGGCATATCATGCTTGATGGTTTATAGTCTTAGCTTTGCATTGGGCAGCCAGTCCATGCTCATTTGGGGTTTATCAATGTCTTCTTGCTACTGGCTGCCCTCTCCAGTCTGATCTCCTTGCCAGTTTGCTGCCTCTGCCCCCATATCTCTGAACTCTGGCTTAGGGGGTCCTTTCCCCCAGCCCATGTCAGTAAAGAGGTTTCTCGACGTGGGCAGGTATCTACTAATGGACCTTGCAGGTCATCTCCTTGCTGTCATTTTGCAGATTTGCTGTGAAGCCGATGCCCTGACTCTGTGGTCCTCCTTTCCCAAGGCTTGGGGAGGGTGCCATGTTTCCTTGGGTGGCAAGTTCCATAATGGGGTTTTGATTCATCCTCTTCCAGTGAAACCATAGGTGCAGTTCTGATAGGTTTTTACCATGGTTGTTTCTCCATTCCAGTCTGTACTATCTTTCTGAATGATCCTTGTCCTGTGTCCCACACATGTGTATGGGCAGGTTCTTTATCTGGTCCCTCACCCATTCTGTGTTGCTGTGTGCCACGTTTGTGCTGTTGTTCCTCCTGAGGTCTATGTGGAGTGAGAGAAAAATAGCCAAGGTGTCCTTTGTGCTCCCTCCCTGCTCCCGGCTAATTCCTGGACCATGGTCCCGTCAGGTGCTCCTGGCTAGCCCCTATGTCCCTCCTACCTGCCAGCTTGATGGCAGAGGGGCCTGTTGGGTGCTGGATGGGTGCTGGGTGGGTGCAGCTGCCAACTTAGGCATGCTAGCAGCTGCAGACATCTGCCCATTAGGGCAAGCGCGGTTCACACGCGCCAAACTGGCTCCCTATACATTTTTCTGATAATGTAATTTAAGTGTACCTATTTACTTAGATCATTAGTCATCATATAGAGTATAATATAGTGATTTGGAATTTAAGAAACACAAATCATGCTAAAAGTTCATTTGTTTAGTCTCTTAATTGCACAGTATTTTCCTGGGAGAAAAAAAAAAAACTGCTAAATCCTCTTCTAGGAGTTAATAGTTTACTGGCTGTAATAATACATTTCAGATAACTATTTGACTGAAAGAAACTCCTGGGAACACTTATAAAAGAATATCCACCTAGAAAAATGTCATTAATTTGTAAACCTTGATGTAGGAATTGATGAAATTAATGAATATGTGTATTTGGTAGCTTCCTAATGATAGACGTATGCTGTATCTTGGGTAGACACTGGTTTGATTCTGTTTTGTCATTCATTACCCAATTCATCTTGGTTTCCTTATTTAAAAATGGAGAATATTATAGTAACTACTACTAAAGATGAAATGAGAAAATGCTAACATGCTCTGCACAAGCCCATAAAAAAGGCCTAATGTCAACAACATTCATTATTATGTATGATCATTATTATGTATGTCTTTACCCCTAGATTGGGAGCTTTTGATTGGCAATGATTAATCTTATTTTCTTTGTATTACCTTGTAGTTTGTTGTTCGTATACTTAGTACCATTATGTTAAATAAATATAAATGGGTGAATAAGTGATAAAACTGATTTTATCATTATCTATATTCGTGTTGAAGATTCATTGTAGAAATATTAGCTTTCCTATAGATAATATTTCCTAAGCAACTGTGAAATAAGATTGAAAATAAAATATATTATTTCTTAAAATCTCAGTTTACTAACTTATGGTAGTGGTTTATTAACCTATGGAAGTGGCCTTTCTTTTCAATGCATAGCATGATTATCTGTAATAATTATTGAAATACCTTATAATATATAATATAGTTATTGAAATAATTGTCTATAATTATTGAATTATGCACATCAATTAATGTTGATAGATTAATTAAAAATTTTCCCCAACTACAGAAAAAAAGGCTTAAGAATCTTGCGACACAAAAGTATAGAGAAGAGCCACCCCAAATTCAAAACCAGTTTCAGAATCCAAAAATGTTTATACACTGTTTGAATTCCTGTTATGCTCTAGACAGATTTTGGCATTGGGATATAACAGTGAACAAAATGAAGTCTGTCACTATTGAGGTGTTGATACATGCACATGCACGTATGCTGATAAAGCCCTGTTTAAAAGAAAAAATAAAAATGATTTAATTTGGGCATCTTTTCTAACCTGTATTTCTCTTAGTGACTGTAGAGTTATTTTTATATAAACAGGGCTTCTACAAAATTTTAGTCCTCTGTTATCAAATGGATGTTCCATAATTCATTAATAATCCATGTTTAGACATTTACCTTTAGACTTTGTTCTAAGTAATTTACAATAAATACATGCATTTTTGTTTCTACGTATTTCAAAGAGCAGTTTTGGTTGATAAAATGTGTAATTTATATCCCATACCCCACTTTTTATTATTTTGAAGTGATCTGAGATAGCATTACTTCTTAACTATTTCAGTATGAATTACTAAAGTATAAGACTGTTAATCAAAGCTAATATCTGAAGTACAATTTTGAATATAACATTTTCTTAAAATAAAGAAAATGATAATAAAATGTTCAGGAGAATTTAGAGAAAGCCAAGACTAGTATGTATAGTAGAATTCCTCCTCCATTACAGTGAAGACTTGGAAATTTTGTTCTGAGATTCTGGAATTATTATTATTAATAGAAGTGCTTATATTGAACAGAAAACATAAAAATGAGATAAACAAGTTTATAGGAGTAAAACTGAAATGTCATTTAAATGTTTGATATTAGACATTTGGGTGTTGCTGAAAAAGAAAAGAATTCTAGTGTTTAAAAACAACTATAGGGTAAGGCTGTTTTCTCTTTACTCCCACAGTATTAGCAATGACATTATAATAGATTATCATCTTACCTTTTATGAGATAAAGTTGAATGACTGGGAAGCCAAAATTTAATTATCTCAGTGGTGGTAGGTGATATATATATATATATATATATATTTATATATACCAAAGTGTTTAGCTATAATCTTGAAATTTAAATAATTTTGTATAACAATGGTAAATCAGTAAAATTTTATTAAAAACAAGAATAAGTTTTAGCACACAAGAGTTTGTAATATATCCCATTAGATAGCTACATAGTAGTTAACCTGCTGGCAAAATTCCCTAGCACCTGGGAGAATGCATGTTGTAAAGGTGCACAGTCAAGAATATAGTTTTTGGATATTGATTATGATGAAATTCTGAGTTGTTAAAAACCATAGTATGTCAAATACAGATGAAATTATGTTCTTATATGGTGTTTTCCAAGACAGGAAAATAGGAAAATATGTTGTGTGTATATATGGAAGATTTTTTAAACTGTGAGGGTTTGCAAAACAGACAATATAAGAATTACTTAAAATTAAACCATAACTAAAATGATCAGTTTCCATTTAAAACACCAGAAAGCAAAGAAAAAATAAAGACAAAATGACAAAACATGAATCGTTTACCAAAATAAGTCATGTGTTTTCATTTGACAAACACTCCAGAGACCATCTTTTTGCCTAAGCTAAATTAATAACATTTCAGTTGTTCCACATGTTGAGAAAATGAGATGTGTGTACTAATAGAAAGTTCTTATTAAATGTTTTCTAGATTCTTTTCGGAGACCTCTGACTTGTTTGTTTTAAGGGAACCAGATTATGGACCTGCTTTGAAGAAATTGTTTATAACTCCTAAAAAATTACGTAGTGGTTAGATTACTTTTTGGCGTAGTATTAAAGAGACTTACTAATATATGCTGCCTCCATTGCTGTATGTGGTACATGCCTCCTTTTGAGCTACTTGTGTTTGCTTAGCCATGAGAGACTTGAAGCATCTTTGTTTTTTTGAGACACTATGAATATAGGCTTCTTTTTCTTGTAAGAATATGCTTTTTTAAAAATTCACAGAATGTTTATTTCTTTCTATGTCTGGGCCATGTCCTTAGCTATTTTCTTGCCAATACCTTTTACCCCTTCATCTCATTCCTCTGTGCGTGGCAGAATCCTTTCTTGGCCATGATCATCTGCCTACCAAAATACCTAATTCTCTGTCTGCTGTCCCTTCCCTACAGTAAGACTTTTGAACAGTTCTGAATATGCAGTCTCAGTGGTTGCTGTTTAATATCCATGATCTCTGACCTCAAGTCTTGCAGTGCTGTTTATGAATCTTAGTTAAAATTCACAAATGGATCCACAAGGAACTCACAAAATGAAACAAAAGCAATGAACAAGAAGCCCAATCAAAAAACAGGGAGAAGAACTAAAAAGATACTTCTCCAAAGAAGAAATACAAATAGCCAACAGGCACATGAAAAATTGCTCAATGTTACTAGCCATAGAGAAATGCAAATCAAAACCACAATGAGATACCACCTTACACCAGTAAGAATGGCCCACATCCATAAAACAGGCAACAACAAGTGCTGGTGAGGATGTGGAGAGAAGGGGACACTCTTATACTGCTGGTGGGAATATAAACTGGTCCCCCTCTATGGAAAGCTGTGTGGAGGGCGCTCAAATTAATGATAATGGAACTACCATATGACCCAGCAATTGCTCTCTTGGGAATCTACCCTAAGGAGACCTCAGTGCTTGTACAAAGGGACACCTGTGCTTGGATGTTTATTGTAGCACTATTTAAAATTGCAAGGACAGCCGGGCACAGTGGTTCGTGCCTGTAAGCTTCATCCTATGTAGCTGCTAGGGCTAGGAATTGTGGTTTGAGTCCCTCCTGGGGCACATAGTGAGACCTAGTTCCAAAAAAATATAGCTGCGGGAGTGGTGGCACGCCTCTAGTCACAGCTACCTGGGAAGCTTGAGTCTGTGGTACCTTGGGCAACGTGAGCCTGTGGTTCTACAGGCAAAAATAGCGAGACCTAGTCTCAAAAAAAAAAAATAAATAAAATAAAATTGCAAGCACATGGAAGCAGCCGAAATGACCCAAAATAGATGACTGGATGAAAAAAGATGTGGTATATATACACAATGGAATATTACTTATCAATTAAAAATGACAAATTGGACAATTTTATGATAACTTTTATGATGGACTTAGAAGAAATCATATTAGCAGAAACAAGTCAAAAAGAAAAAGAAAGAAACCAAATGGTTTCACTACTATATGGGACATAGGAAAGATAAACAAAAAGCCATGAAAAAAAGTCAAAGCAAGCCAACAACCAAATTAAAATACACAATTTTGGGGGGCGTGGAACATCGGGGGAGGGGGTGAACCCCAGAGATCACAAAGATGTGAAATTTATATATAAATAAATTATTTAATATTAAAAAAATAAAATTCACAAATGGTTTTCCTTCACTCGCTCCACTCCTCTTCCCTTTCCCACCACTGTTTTAAAATACAGTTTACCCTTGAACAGATGGTGACTTCCCTTATAGCTTTCTTCTCTTCCAAAACTTAACTAATACTCTGATATTGATGGTATGTATTACTGATAACATTTGCTTACATTTTTCTTGACTGGTGATGACGATGTTAGTTTATACTGGTGAACATAAGCATAAAAGTTTTGGTGTATTTTAACTTTTTGTAATATATTTGTGGTTTTTTTTTTTTTTTTTTTTTTTTTTTTTTTTTTTTTTTTTTTTTTTTTTTTTTTTTTTTTTTTTTTTTTTTTTTTTTTTTTTTGAGAGTAGGTCTCGCTATTTTTGCCTGTGGAACCGCAGGCTCCTGTTGCCCAGAGTACCACAGACTCAAGCAATCCCCAGCCTCAGCTTCCCAGGTAGCTGGGATTATAGACACACGCCACCACGCCCAGCTATTTTTTTGGAATTAGGTCTCACTACGTGCCCCGGGCAGGACTCGAACCGCAATCCCTAGCCCCGGCTGCTTCATAGTTGGAAGCTTACAGGCACAAGCCACCGTGCCCAGCCCATATTTGTATATATTTTATGGTAGTAAATGATAAAATAGATTACTGTCTAGTTTATGCATTCATGACACACCTTTTTCTTAATTTTTGATTAAGAAAATTAAAATTTTAATTTAATTGCTTTTCTTAATATTTGTCAGCTACTTACATATTTATTTAACTTTGAGGTTATCATCTTCACAACTCCATATAAGCAAGTGCTTCCCACACCTTCCATTGAACCTGCTTTGTTAGCGCCCCATCCTTTTCCTTCCTTTATCCCCTCCTTCCTCCTGCCTTTTTGTTCATGTAACTGATACATGTTTCCCAGTCAAAGAGTTGTTTTTGCTGTGTTTCGGCGTTATCCGACAGAGAAATGAAACCGTCTTTTTCACTTTCTAACTTACTTCTCTTAGCAGGATCACCTCAAGGTCTATCCATTTTGTTCCAAAGGACTGCATTTTATCTTTACAAATAACTGAGTAGTATTCCATTTATTTCATATTCCAGTTTCTTTGTCTGGTCATCTATTGGAGGGCACGAAGGTTCCTTCCATGACCTGGCAATTGTGTAGTGCTGCTGTGAACAATAGAGTGCATAAATCCTTTTCCTACTAGTGTTTTTATATTCTTTAAGTAAATACCTGCCATTGGTATTGCTGGAACATATGGCATTTCTATTATTTTTTTTTTCAAGTATCCCCATACTTTTTTCCCATAGAGACTGTACCAAGTTCTTCCAATATTGGATGAGTGTTTCTTTTTCTTCACACAATCACCAGTGTTTGTTGTTTCCATTCTTTTTGATAGAGGTTGTTCTCACAAGGGTGAGGTGATGTTTTGTTCATTCTCTACTTGTTTTAGTTTATTTCAGGATTCTTTTTGTGGTTAATTTCTGGCTTCATGCCATTATGATCTGAGAAGATGCTTGATAAATAGTTTCTATTTTTGTATGTTTTTTGAAACATGTTTTGTGTCCCAGCATATGGTCTTTTCTTGAAAGTGTTCCATGTGCCTTGGAAAGAATGTGTATTTCTTTCATATTGGGAAGCTCTGTAAATGTGTATTAAGTCCATGTAGTTCAATACTTTATTTAAGGCTGTTATTTCCTTGTATGCTTTCATGTCTAGATATCTTTGTGTAAGTGGTGGATTGAGATATCTAAAAATCGTTGTGTTATTTTTCATCTGTTAATTGTTGTTTTATAAATTAGGTGCTCCTGTATTAGGTGCATAGAATTAATAACTTAAATATCTTCTTCTTCTTGATGGATTGTTTCCTTGATCATTATGGGTAGTGCCCATCTTTGGCCCTGATTACTTTTTTTAATTTTTTGACTGAAAGTCTAGTTAATCAAACTTGAGAATAGCAGCTCCTGCTTTTCTCTTTGAGTTATTGACTTGAAATACCTTGCCCCAGCCTTTCATTTTAAATTTGTATTTCTCTAGATTTTACATGAGTTTCTTTTAAGTATAGACATGTACTTTGTCTAAGTGTGACTGAAACTCTTTAACCCAATTTGTTATTCTATGTCTTTTAATTGGTGAGTATAGTACACTCACATTTAGGGTGATTATATATAAGGGTTATTTACTGTCATTGTGTTATTTGTTTTTTTCCTCTGTTTCTTTTTTCTATTTTCTTCTTCCTATTCTTTTGCTTGAATGGCTTTTCTTGGTGATTTTCCCAGTTTCCTCATTTTTTCATGTGCCTCTGTTCTAGATCATACAAACCCATCATGTCTGAAAAAGCCCTTTATGAGCTGGTGTCTACTCACTGTCACTTAATGTATAGTTTCTGACCTGTTCTTCCTCCCTCTTATTGTTTTGTTGTTGACTCTTACTATTCTTGTTCAAACTCTGATTTTGTGGAAGACACTTTACTCAAGGTTTTGTGTTCTTTTTTCTGGTGGGAGAACGTCTTTAAACATGTATTGTAGTAGCAGATATGGTGGTGACAAATTCCACTAGCTTCTGTTTGTCTGGAAAACCTTTATTTCAGCTTCATTTTTGAGAGATAATTTTGTACAATAGAGTTGGATGGCAGTTTCATATTTTGGTATTGTGAGCACTTCATTCCACTATCTTCTTGCCCATAGGTTGATGTGAAACCTAACCAGAATCTGATCTAGTGTAGTACCCTTTGTATGTTACTTTGTTTCCTTGTATTTTCTCACCCTACCAGTGTTTAATGTTTTCTTATCTTTGATTTTTATTAATTTAACAATGCCATGTCTTGGTAAAGATTGCTTTGTATTAGAAAATTTGGGTGTTTTTTCTCCTTCCTGGATATCCATATTAAGGTTTGCTAACTTTTGGGAATTTCTCAGCAGTTATTTCTTTAAATAGGGGCTCTCTACACTTCTTTTATCTCTTTGCTGTCTGGATTTTTGAAATATCTGATAAATTGTTTGCTGAGAATAAAATTGAAAATTTTGTAGTCCTGAGGAAAATATTTTATTTATTTTTTTTCTCTCACCAGTAAGCTAAAAAAGCTGAGTGAAGACAGTTTGACTAAACAACCGGAAGAAGTTTTTGATGTATTAGAAAAGCTTGGAGAAGGGTAAGTCCAAAAATATGCAGTAGCATTCAGATAATGATAGACAAAAAAATATTATGTAATATTCATCTTTCACGTGAAGGCATGTGCTTGAACTGAGCAGTAATAGTAAAATATATTCTTTAGCATTCAATATGAATTTGTAAAGGTCTTTGACTCTTCTAGGGTAACTGAGAAAATTTAACTGCCATTGAGTTTTCTTTTTGAAGTTAATTTCTAATTGAATTCATATTTAAAAAGCATTTTCCCTGTCAAAAAGAATTTTAAAAAGTCAAATTTATTGAAAGTTTTTCCTTAGCAAAAGGTACTATTAAGAATGAAGAGATGAGCCATGGATAAAGAGAAAATATTTACAAACCAAACCATGTTTCTGAGAAAGAACTTGCATCTAGAATATATGTATTTTAAAACTCTCAAAACTTAGTAAGACGAAACCAAACAAGTCATTTAAAAAATGAGATGGACTGACAGTATGGGCATATTTAAGCAAGAGTGACACATAAACACATGAAATAATGCTTAGCCTCATCATATTAGTTGCAGGCAAATTAAATGAGATACACATCTGTTAAAACAGCAAAAAAAAATGTCATCTAATTTAAAAACTGAAAGAAAGCAGAAACAGTACTATATAATCAGTTTAAGGTTAAAAGATTTCTAGTGAATAAAAGGGACAAGTTATAATAGCTATATATATACACACACACACACAAGTTATTAGATACTGAGAGTGGAAAAAAACCTAGAAATACCAGAGTACTAACAAAAGTATAATGGTATGGAAAGTTTCAGTATCTCTTTTGAAATTGGATTGAATAATAGAAAAAGAAAAGACACTGAGGGGTTAAATATTCTTAGTAAACTTTACTATATATGTAAATGTATTTTAAAGTATTAATGTCTATAGTTAAATAACTAACTATATCTGTATAATCTGTATTTCTCCTTCTATTTCTCTATTTTGGATTGTTTGTGGGCCATTGATTAAAAAATATATTCTAAAATGATCTTACAGATTTCCTTTCTGATTATAGTTTGTAACATTTAGAAATTAATTATTAAAATATGATTAAAATCCCTCTGCTAATTGGAAATTAGAAAGCATAGTCTGAGGTAGAAGAGAAAATTACTAATTTTCCAGAAAACAAAGAAATCAGAACATACCCATATCTATAGAATAAAGCACAATTATAACCAGGTAAAAATATTTTGTTTAAAATTCTTTCATTATTACAAGAAAATTAAAGTAGTTCTATGTAAAGAACTTAATATACTTCAGAGGAAACTAGGAAGAACTTATAAAGGAAATTAATAAAATTAATGAAAATAGAAAATGTAGAAATAATAAATATACACAAAGCTTTTTAACACATTTTTTTATTTTGTAATTATCATACAGTATTGGTCACGTCTGTATAGTTGCATTGTACCACTTAATCCTCATCTCATCCCCCCTTCCCCCTTCCTCCCTCTGTTCACTCCAACTCCTCTTGCTGCAAGCTGTTGGTCCATGTTTGTCCCACCGGTCTTTTCTTTTTCTGGAACTATATCCATTTTTCCTGGGTGCAGACTTGCACTCTTGGATAGCAACAGTTAAGGCTGCTCTGATCTCCAGGAGTCGCTGAGGCAGATAGTCAGGCCGAGCACATCAGGAACTTGTAGGGCAGATGTGGTGCGCTTTTCCACGATCCTTTCTAGTATCTGTCACCTTTTGCCGGTTCTGATACCTGATATCTGAGTTTGAGAATCCAAATCCGAGCCCCAAAGCTTATTTTTTGAACAGATAAAATACTGAATCCTCACATCTTGACTAATGAAAGAAAGCAAAAATTAGGTGATTTGGGATAAAAGAAGATACAACCAGTGATGGAGAAATATTTGACAAATTAGGAAACTATGTCTTTCTGTATTGAAACTCATTTGAAAATTTAAAAGTCCTTGATTTCCTAATGAAATATAAATTGTGACTTGACCTCATAGAAATTAAAATTTAAATAGATCAGTTACCACAGAACAGATGGGAGGGTAATGAAATATCTATGTAGTTATTACAAAAATAGCAGTTCATAATAGTAGCCTGATATGGAAACCACCCAAATAACCTGAGAAATTGATGAACAATATGTGATATATACTATAATGGAATATTATTTAGTCATTGAAAGGAGGGAGGTACTGATACCTTGAAAAACTCATGTTCAGTGAATGAAGCCTGGTCCTAAAAGTCATATATTGCATGATTCCATTTATATTAAGTATCCTGTGTAGATAAATCCATTAACCTAGGAAACAAATTGCAAATTACTCCTTGAGAGAGCAGTAATAGTTGTTTAACATTGTGACTGCACTAAATATCACTAAAATGTTTACAATGGTGAATTTCATGTGCATTTTTTCTACTAAAAGAAAAGGATGTTAACCAAGTCATTTCTAGTAGTCTTTAAAGACAATAATTAGATCTAATGTAGCCAATATGACTTTAATACCAAACCTAGATATGCAAAAAAGAAAAAATATAATTCAGCTTTACTTTGCTACTCCTTATGTTTATCATGTTTGTTTGTCTCAAAAAGATATTACCACTTCTCTCTGTGAATTTCCTCATCCATTATTTAGGGAGTTCATTTCAAAAGTTCAATTTAAAGTTGGTGTCTTCTTTATCTCTGATCTGCACCAAAGAGCTTTCACTGATGACAATAAAGACAGTATCCTTTGGACTCTTTCTGTGAATGTGGTTAGGGGGTGGATGAGCAAGTAACGTGTAATACATTCCTTCCAGTATTCCATCTACTTGAGCCTTTTTATTTGTATAATGGGGATCACTAGAATCTCATCTAAGTAGACCACTGTTGTATCCAGTTACTGTTGGCTTGCTTAGCAAACCGTTAGGGGCACTCTTAGCTATTAGTGCTAATATATTGAGTTTGGAATGTCTGGAATTGAATCTATATCAGTAAATTCCTTTCTCCCTGGAAATCTTGGAATTCATTCCCATATATGCTTTTTAGTGTTTCATTAATAAAAAGTAGCAAAATGTTATAACACCGTGGTGTGAGTAGAAGTTGTTTTTGGTTCAGGTTTTGTATTCATCTCTCTGTCTGCCTATAAGGACTTGAGTTTAATAATTGTTCGGGAAGCACTGAGAGTTTTGGTGGGATTTGGTCTAGAGCAGGATCTACCTTCTCCTGGAAAGTGACTGCCTGAGGTGAGAGCATCATACAGTCTTTAGGTATGGTGATGCTTGTCTTCTCAATAGTTTTTTGGCAAGGGAGACTTGTTAAGTAGCAGTTTTGAGGAACTAGGATAAATAAGAAACTACCTAAAATTAAAGTAACGATTCTCTGAAAAAAATTTTTTTCCACCTAAAAGCCTAACATTAAATAGGCATGATACTATGAATTCCTTTTACAGTGTACTTGCAATGTAGCTTCTAGTAATATTAGACTTTTTGAGTTTGCTTTTTGGAAATCTCAGCCCTTTGCCTAAAAGAATTAAGAAAACTTTGGGGATCATTCAGAAGTTGTCTGGTTCTCTCAGTGTTGGGCAGGGAAATTAAGCCATGAGCTGCTTATATTTTATAACTTTTTCAGTGTAAGAAGGGGGCAATCAGTTCATTCTGTTGTCCTTTTATTCTTATTTTCACCAAACATTCTATTGATACAAGTACTTCATCTTCTAAAGTTTGCCTAGACTAGGCAACTGAGGGTAATAAATAGCATTTTCCCCCACTGATTGCTTGCTGTAAACTGTCAATATTCTATTTGTCATTGGGTCTAAAGTCATTATTCAAATCTAAGGAAGTACTAATCTAAGATTTCTGTTTTTCAGATTCTTTTCATACTACTTTCCTGTTCTACAGATTATTGGTCAGGAATAGAGGAACTAGTGTATATACTATGGGTATAAAGAGTAACTATAAACTTAAGGAGTACAGATGACTTATAGAAGAGCCAGGTATGCAAAGGTCTTGGAAGCTGGTGTTGAAAGTTAGAGAAGCCAAAGGTGGAAATGTCAACCTAAAGCACCTTAGTGGGTGTTTCTTAAATGCTTTCTGGGGATCTGCTGAAATCCTTAAGAATCTTTGAGAAGCTGCAACTGTCTTAGTTTTGCAGGAGCATTGTGGCTGTTTGCTCATGCTCAGTTGGAAGCTACTGGATATTTCAGGTCTACCAATGACTGCTACAGCTTCCTTTGGAGAATGATGGTTTCTCCTTAGCTTATGCTATTTAGATTTAATACATGCTTCCATTGTCAGACTCTTAATTAGTATTCAGAGAAGGAAATTCTGGAAGATGTGGTTCCCAGCTTCTTTTTTGTAGGGCTGAGGAGATCTTAGAAGATCTTAGAAGTATTGTGTAATTGACAGTAATCTGGTGAATTCTATATTACTGTGTGTGTGCATGTATGTGTACACATACGTATGCATGCTTGTATATTATATTCATATATGCACACAACAGAGAGGTATGTACAATACACATGTCCTGTATTTACATACATGATTTTGAAGAAAGGTGTGTGTGTGTGTGCATGTGTGTGCTCACATGCACATCCCAAAGGTGACTAGGTATCTAACTCATTTCAGATAGATCAAAGAAATGGAGTTAGATAAAATTTTTGTTAGCATGGCTTCTTTATCACTTATTTTGCACTTTTCCACGCATTTTGAAATATTGTAAATTTGAAAGTAATTATGCATAGCTTCTTAGTATTAGAAAACATTCCATACCTTTAGTGACTTTTAAAAAATTCTGTAGAAGTAAATACTGTAGTGAGAAGAAATGTCCTTTGAAGTTAGAATAGGTTTGAATTCTGGCCTTGTTGGTTATTGGTCTCAGAGTCTCTGTTTCCTCATCTTTTAAAATGATGATGGCAGTATTTATCCCTACACTTGAGAGGCATAAATTTGATAATGTATGTAAAATACCAGGCATATTACCTGATTTACAGTGAAAACTTAATAACTGATAGCAGATTTTACCTTGTTTTTTAATTCACTTCAAAGTATGGATAGCTTCCTTATTATTTTTGTCTTTTAAAAATACATGAACATTTAATTGACAAAATTAAAAGAGGTATAGCAGAGACAATTTCTGGCAAGTGACCATTGCTACTCATTTATTTATGAGTGTATTGTCATTCTCTTGAGAAAAAAATAGTGAAAGGAGAATTTGAAGAATCTTGGAACAGTAAGTCAGGGACCAGATGACAGAGAGTAACCTGCTTCTCCAACTTGGTTGTCATGTGGTCCCTAGCTGAGGGTTTCGATTGTTCCTATGTAGTCTGCACAGGAATGAGACTTTGATATTCTGGGGATAATTCTACTTAAGGTGAGATCAATATTTTCTCCTAACTTGAGAAGTTAGCTTTTTAAAATCTCCATTTCATTACTTAAATTTCCATTTATATCTTCTTAATGCTGCACTTGTTTGAGTTGACAAACCGTAAGTCTTTTTCTTTCATTCCTAAGAATAATGACAAATCTTTAAAGTGATTTTAATAGATTTTAAAGTCTATAGTTGAAGCAAAAAAGTGAAGTTATAACTCACTTGTTTATCACCATTAAATAGTATATAATCCAGAAAGCACTACTTAAAATATGTTTTTCTCTAATAATTATGAAGTTTGAAATGAGAAAATGAAAATATCCTTGGTTTTCTTTTAGGTCTTATGGAAGTGTTTTTAAAGCAATACATAAGGAATCTGGTCAAGTTGTGGCAATTAAACAAGTACCTGTTGAGTCAGATCTTCAGGAAATAATCAAAGAAATTTCAATAATGCAGCAATGTGACAGGTATGAAGAGATTTTTAAATTTATTTTTACTTTAATGAGTTTTACCAGTAATGTATAATAAAATGTATTCCTCAGTCATCTGTTTAGGTTTCTTTTCTGACTTCTGACTTTCTTTTTTTGACCTTCTAGCCAAATGAGGATAGTTTTGTAGCAGTCAAAGGGCTTCTTCAGCTCCAGCTCCAGCTCCAGAGTTGTTTATCTGTGTTTCAAGTAGGAGAAGGAAGGGAAGAAGCAGGGAAGGGTTTTCCCAGAAACCATCAGTTCATGTTTTATTCTTCAGAATTAAGTCAGATGGTGATTTTAGAATTGGTGATGTAGGGGAACCTGGACACACTGTCACCTCTCAAATCAGGACTCTATTGGTAAGTGGTACGTAAACAACTTTGACTTCCAGTGCTGTGTAAGTTCCGTGTATTATAAGTTTTTTGATTAATGAAGTGACTAAGTAATACTAGAGGATCTTTGTTGCTTAGTTCTGTTCAATTTTGCTTTCCTTTAGAGTGTGCTATATATTTACATTATATTGCATATTTCCTATAAAAGCTGTACAACTGGAAATTCAAATGGGTATGAGTAATATATATATCTATATGTGTGTGTGTGTGTGTGTGTGTGTGTATTACTCAGCCCTTCAGACCAAAAGAAACCAAACCTTGCTTGCTTTTACTGTGACCACTTGATAAGAGTGTGGTCTGTAGTTTTATGTGGAAAAGGAAAGATTGAACATTTATGTTCAAGTATAATGCTGCGTCCAGCAAGTGCTTAATACTTGCATGTTGCTATTATTATTTTATTATTATGCTTAGAAATAGTTCAGGAACTAGTTTGGTACTCTACAGATTTTAATTGAGTGTGATTGAGGAAAGGCGAGGTCTCAGATATAACCTGTTAACATCTCTTCACCTAACCTTAGTATATTTTGGAACTTACCAGCTTTTGCTCCAGATTTCTGAAACAACTTCCTATTTGTTCACTTTGTCTTTTATTTTTGCCTTGTCCAAACTATTCTCCCTTGTATCTAGAGTGATTTTTTTTTTTTTTAATGAAAACCTAATATCCCTGAATGGATATGATTGTATGAGGGACTATAGGTTTAGGGAACCCCCTAGAGAATTTAGTTCTGTTTTTCATTATCTGCTCTAAACTCTAAAGGGAAGGGAAGGGATAAAAGGAGAAGGAAATGTGAATGAAATTCTAGAAATTTTATACCATTTTGTAGCAGGTAAATTTTTACAATAGTAGGTACTTCTCAGGTGTTTGTTGAATGAAGTAGATAATTGATTAAAAAAATGATTCCTGCCTTTTAGATTTCACTTTCAGATTCCTACTGTTTTTAATGAAATAGTGAAAGATCCCAAAAGTTGGCTATAACATTCTAAAAAATGCTAACAAAGCAAGTGAAAAGTAAGGAAATGACCGAAGCTGTTGTTATAGTTGTTATATCTTAACAACTAATTAGTATTCATGTACTATTAATGTTATTGAGAAAGTGGCATGAAAGAGACTTGGAAGAAATTGGTAAATTTCAAATTGAAAAATAACTGCTTAAAACCAGAGCTTGGTTAGAATAAATGAAATTTGCATTTCTGAAGCTGAAATATTTTCATAACATTTGGCAAGCTGTCTTGTTTTTCTACACTATGAAAAAGAGATCAGAGGGTGTTTGGAATTCTTGATCATTTTAATGAATATTAAAGATATACTTAGTGTTGCATTATGGTATAAAGGGAAGAGTCCATCTGTGGTGTTTATTGCTGAATCTTTGTATCTAATCCAGTGCTTAGCACAAAGTAGACATTTAATAAATATTTATTGAATGTATAAATTACAGAATAGAAATGCTAGATTTCTGTAGGTCAGTTAATTTAGTGTTTTTCAAATGTGTGCCTGCTCAGAGAAAGTGCTTCCAAAGGGTATTTTCCCAAAACAGTGAATTGTTGCAGAGAATGAGAAGTTTAGATAATGCTTTTATCTCTTCACTATATTGGGTCTCATTCTAAAATTTTGAGGAATATGCTTATGGTGCCAAAACATATATAAAAACTATTTTACAGATATAGAATATGAGGCCTAGAGATTTTATGTGATTGGATTAAGGTCACACAGTGTAACTTCCAAATTTCAGAGGTACTTTCAGTGAGCTAGGACTGGGCACACTGGTTCAAGACAGCATGATAAGAGCTATAAAATATGGAGAACTACGTGGGTTGAAAGAGGTAATATAACTCTTCACCCATTGTGAATTCAGGAAAAGCTGACTTAGGGAGGTAATACTGAAGCCAATTAAAACCTGAAGGATGGCTTAGATTTGCTGGACAAAGAGGCTTAGTGGCACTGAATATTCCTTCTGATTTCTGTAGTTACTCTACAGTCTGTTTTATTAAAATTTCATTTGAACACTTTCTGAGATTAAAAAAAAAGCACACCTTTGAAAATCACTATTCTGAAGGATCTGTGTAATTCAGTAATTTGTATCAGTACATGAAAATGAAAATGTATATTCATTTTTGGGTGACCCAAGAAATATAATAAAGTGATAGGATTCATATTTGAAACAATTAAATTTTCTTAGGAGAATATCTACCTTTTCTTTGTAAAAACACTGAATTAGTCATGTTATGTTTAGAATACTTTTTAGATGGGTAGTAGAATGAAACATATACTTATAATAAACGTGAAACTTACATAGTAAAAAAATAGCCATTTTTAAGAGTATTTTGTTGATCATAATGGGAAGACTTGAAAAAAATTCCTTAGAAAATACTTTGCTAAAGACTGATCTGAAAGGACTGTATCCAAAATATGCACAGCATTCATAAAACTCAACAAGAACACACGTAACCTAATTTAAAAAATACCCAATCTATAAATAATTTCCTTAATAGATATACAGATGGCAAATAAACATGTGAAAGGGTGCTCTATGTCATATACCATTATGAAAATGCAAATTGAAATACCAGTGAGATGCCACTATATACCCAGCTAGAAGGCCCTATGTCTGTAACACTGTCAACATCAAATAATGGCATAGTAGTAGATAAACAATCGTATATCTAGACATAGAATATTGGCACTAAAAGAATGAACTGTCAGGTCATATAAAGAAATAGAGGAAACTTAAGTGCATACCAGTAAGTGAAAGAAGCCAATCTGAAATAATATGTACTATATGATTGTAACTCTGTGACATTCTGGAAAAGACAACTATAGAGACAATAAAAAGATACGTGGTTACTAGGGATTGGGAAAGTAGGAAAAAAGCAGAGGATTTTTTAGGGCAGAGAAACTGCTCTGTAAGGGATAATGATAAATATATATTGGTATATTTTGTTCAAGAGTGAATGTAGGAGCTTTGGGTGGTGATAGTGTGCTCATGTAGCTTCATCAAATGTTAACAAATGTTGATAATGGGGAGGCTATTGATATGTTGGGGCAGGCAGCAATATGGAAAGTCTCTATATCCTGTACCCACTTTTGCTGTGGATCTAAAACTTCTAAAAATAGACTATTTAAAAATAGCAACACATGGTGCTCACTTTGGTAACATATATGACAAAATTGGAATGACACAGAAAAAGGTTAGCCTAATTTTTATGCTGTTGTGTACTAGTTGCATTTGCAAACAATAACCTGAACAGTTAAGTGAGCATTTATGAACTCGTAAGTGTTGAGAGTTTTCTACTCCAATATGCAGCAAAATGGAATATATCTGTAAATTTGAGATGTGAGATGGGAGTAAGGAGAAATATGGGTAGAAAGACAGACTGCACATGATAGAAGGCAGTTAAGACTTTTTCCTTTTGGTAATGGAGAACCACTGGAGTTTTGTGAGTTTTTTTTTTGTGTTTGTTTGTTTTTTAATGAAAGAGCTACCTTTTTTTAGTGGTTTTCTTTGTTTTTTTTAAAGGAAGGTATCCTTGTTCATTATATAAAGCTTAGGTTAGAATGGAGAGAGAACAATGACTATAGGAGACCAGTTAGGAAGCAAGTCTGTAAGAAGTAAGAGGACCAGTAGGATAGAACAGTGATAGGGATAGAACTCTAGCTCTTATTTGCACTTGTTTTAATTCAAGCCTGTAAGTCCTAGTTTGTCCCGACCTGCAGGATCGTCAATGGAGACCTGGAGGAAGGAGTGGGAATGGGGATGGGACTGGAGACATGAGAAATCGAGACAAGACAGATTCCTGATCAAGTCTCTTTTATTGTTGCTTTGTCTTGAGTGCTTATACATTAGACATAGATATTCCAGACATTCCAGGATGGTCATCTCCAATCAATGCTTGCCACAAATACTAATTGTCCAGTAGTCTAGTTTGCTACCATATATGGTCTCCTATCGAGAGAGGCGTACTCTTCTGT